>RJWM01013637.1:0-52593 GCA_004363535.1 Dasyprocta punctata
TCCACCATCTTTCAGGTCTGATCACCTTGGTATACCTTTACCAAGAATTTTGTCTGATATGCTTCGCAAAATCTTCCCTTACCCTTGCATTTTTTATTAGAAATTTTATACACACACATGCATACACACACACACACACACACACACACACACACACTTCCTTGATTACTAAGTATTTCCACTTTTTCTCAACTTTAAATTGAGTCTATTCTTTGCTATTGTATTGCAAAACCCATTTCAATATTTACTATAATTATGATACTCCTGAATAAAGCTTCCCATACCATTTTGACAAGTGTCAGAATAAATTTGTCTTAACACAGGCAGTTTTTAAGGGTAAATTTTCCATTTCTGTTTCAGATGTAGTCTTAGCCATATTATTTTAAAGGTGATGATCTTCTACTTGAAACCTCAACTTAGATAACCCTGGGCTTGGTCTCCTAAATCCTGAATCCTGAAATGCTTCAGAACTATGATTAAAGTTTTTCCATTTTGGTAAATGCTCTTACAGAAAAAAAAAAAGCTTTCAAATCACCTTTTCCAAAATTGATTACCATTTTCTTAGAGTTCTTGAAAATATTTAATATGATTATATTTCTTTTTGTATTTTTAATTTTACCCAGAGAATTGGTCTGTATGAGACAATATTTTCATAATTTTGGACACTCTGTCCATTCTAAAATTTTAACTTGGTGAAAGAAATACACATTGTTTGAGCATTTGAGATAACATATGTATAGTATTAATCTGCAGTATATGTAATTATATACTAGGCATATCTTATGCAAAATCAGTATGGGGGACTTCACTACTCTCAACATTTAGGTCTTATACTATCAATTGCATCTTTCCTTTTCTGTCTCAAACTCTGTTTTATTTTTATCTGTGTTTGGATTGTTTTGCTATGCTTCATCAACTCCATCCAAATATTAGAGGGAATAAAAAGGCAGAAAAGTGGCTCAGATTCTGGGTTTTTCTACTTACCAGTTGTGAGACTGTTGGAATTTATTTAACTTCTATGCCTCTTTTACTTTTTTATAAGAAGAAACTGATAATGATACATACATAGACATTATTCTGAAATGAGTGGGTTAACACACAAAAAATGTTCGGAACAGTGCCTGGCACATAGTAAGTGGTATGTAAATATAAACAAACGCTTTTAAACTTCCTAAGCTTAGTTTCTAAACCTAAGTCATAAAAAAGACAGAAAAATGTAAACTATACTTTGAGAGATGTTTTTGGTTTGTCTTCAGATTTTATTATTCATGGTTCCTTTTCCAAGTAATAGCAACAATAAAAAGCTACCTACTGGAAATTATCTTGCATTTGTTTTTAGACTCTTCCATAAAGATACAGAAGTAATAACCAATATGAACTAACAAATTTTTAATAAGCCAAAAGTAAACAAGGAATAAAACATACAAAAATTCTTGGGCATTAGTTGGGCAGATAGTGTCCTGTTTTTATGCCATAAATCATAATTTCTTTAAAAGTTCTTCAGACAATTCTTAAGTTACATGTGTATAGGAATAATTAAATCCATACTATTAGCATTTAAAAGGGAGAGCATTTCACTGTTATATAATCTGTAAAATGCATTTTGAATTTGTACAAGTATTGTTTAAGTGCCTTGATTATATGAATGTTTATCAATACAGCTATTAGAATAAACTGCAAAAATTATAAACACAAATTATTTTGGACCTAAGAAAATTTCATGACACTTACTAAAATTCATGTCTTAAAAACAGCAGAAATTATTTACAATAAAATTCATTTTTAAAAAAGAGGAAACATGGTTTTGTATTTAAGGCTTTATTGGTTGTTATCCCACATATGAAGAATGCTTTTAGAACACCTGTGCCAAACACTTATTAAGCTTCAAAACTGCTGCTACCCCTCAAATGGGACTAATACAGCTTTTAAGGCAGCTTATTCCATTGTTACTAGAAAGTTACAATTTTTCTGTGAAATTGCATTTCATGATGAATACAAAATGATGCCACTTAGAGCTTCTGTCTTTTGTGTTTTGTTCTATCCCCTAAATAGCGTATGCACCTTGGCATCTTGATGAAATAGAAATGCCTCACATCCTCTAGACATAAACATATCAAGGATTTTTAAAGCCTGTAGAAGGGTCCTCAGGGAGAAACATGTGCTTAAAATATACTTCTCTTCTTTAACTTTCTTCTTTTTCAAAAATGTATCCTTCCACTTACTCTTTCTCATCTCCTCAGGTCCCTCACTCTTCTTTCCCCCTTTTCTTACTCCTATCACAGACTTTAAACCCTGTGTATCAAGTACTTTTCTCCCTTGCAGTTTTCTTTTATGATGTGATTTCCCAGCTTTTCACCATCAGGATGGCTTCTTTCATAACACCAGATTTCCAGTTACTATCCCACAAAATGTAGCTCACAATACTGAAGAATTCAGTAATCCCATTCCTTTAGCTACCATACTGCTAATACTGTACACTTTTTCTGGACTTCTATTTATCAAATCCAATTAGCTCATACTGAACTGAAACCTTTTCAAAAGCCTCATGAGGCTTCTGTATTAATTTCTTTTAACTAAATACTGCAGCATTCAGTAATTATAACTATGCAAAGAATATTAACCTAAGTTTGGGTTTTTATTTTTAAGTTATATCATATTTTTTTCTGTCTATATTCTGATCTGTCAGAACATCCTCCATCTTGAGTTGACAGTTTTTCCCAAGATGTGCCAATAGCAAATCTAAAAATCTGTTTTCCAGTCTTTTTTTCCAATTTACTAGGAAGATTATGATGTATACTTTTTTTGGCTTTTTAAAAGTTTTTTTATTAGTACATGTTTGCTGTATATAACAATCACATTCACCATGTGGGATTGGCACATGTACATAACACATTTTAATTCTCTTCTGACCCCTTCTCCTCTTTTTTATTCAATCTTTCTTCCCCTTTTGATTTCCAAAAGCTCTATTTCAATTTTTTACATGTACCTTTATCAGTCCACATGTACCTTTATCAGTCCACATGTACTAACTATACAGAAACTATCCTTGCATTTATTGGATCTATTAAAAATTCCCAAACTCTACTGTGTGAACATCTATTTTTCATGTCTTCAACAAAGATGTATTGAAAGGTCAGGCAAAACAATTTCAGATACCATGTTTATCTGATCTGCCCATCTAGAAACTGCCCTCACAAAGCAATTTTCATTTTCTGTGACATTCTAAAGTGTAAATGAAGTAAACATAGGTAGGTGTTCTGAATGTCCCAAATTACATCCTCATTCCTAGAAAATATATCTTTATTTAAATGTTCATAAGCCATCTGTACAAAAATCTTTTTTAGAATTTTGTTGCACTATACTTTAAATGTAATTTAACAGTGGCATATGAAATTCCCTCTTTCGTGGCTGCAAATCTGGAACAACATGTGCTAGTGTTTAGAAATCTGGCAGATTTCCTGTGCCCAATGGATTCTTAAAATTTACTAAAAATACTTACTGATCAATGCAAGGACTATATTTGTTCAGTACTTCATAACCCAAATTTTGAATACTGGTGATCGAAATTCATTTTCAGAGGTATACTATCTCTGTGTCCTTATTTTGTATCTCAAGTTTTAATCACTCTATATTATTTGTAATACTCGCCTTACCCCTTTCAGTTTGAAGCTAATTCTCCTAGATTGAAAAAATAAAAGCACACATAGCTTGTGTAGTATTGTGCCTTTATTTTTCTTATTGGCCTTCACTGACTTTATTAAATGTGTAATTGATCCCTTCTACCATTATTCATTCTGTTCGGTAATACAGAATCCTTATTCCTATTAGTTTTTTTCCAAATTATCCAATATATTGCTACCATTGGTAATGTGTATTGCAATCTTTAGTTAAGTGACGCTCTTTGATGATGTTCCTATATTTTAATTTAAAATCATTTGTCAGCAATTTTCTTATTTGGGCAGATTTTTAATTAATTGGCTGCGTCATATTCTCACATGTGTTTTATAAAACTTCATTTAAATATTTCCTTATCTCATGTTACAACATATTTTATATTATCATGAGAAAAATATTGCTTTTTCATATTAAAAATTAGTCTAACTTTCTAAATCCTAGTGTGCATGTTACCTATCTGTGTTAAATAGTCAAATCCTTTATGGCTATAATCATCAAAATTCTATATTGCTTTTCAATTTTCTATTACTTCTGCATCATTAGCCACTGCAAAACCAGAAACAAATTCAGATTAACAATGTTTATTTTATCTATATTCTGAAATAAATTTTGCATATTACCATTAGGTGTCTAGATAGTTGACTTTTTTCAAATCACTGAATTGCTTTGCTGCTATAATTATCAATGTTTTCAAAACATAGAAAATAGTCATAGCATATTTATTTACCCATTCATATTACTTCTTTTTTTCTCACTGTAAAGCACTTCTAAGGCTCCCAGTCCCTATTCCTGTGCACCAAACAATTTCTTTAAACTTTGTGCAGATAGATGACCTCAACTTTTACCTCTAGTGCCAATCGATTTCTAATTTTAATATTCAATCATTAAATTGTCTTACTACAAATCTCAAGAATAGTTACAAAAAACATTTGTTGTAGTCAGGGGTTACAGAGAGAACAACTGCATACAGGACACAGGATTTGTAATACTGCTTTATAATAGTCACCCAGAGTTGTATACAGAAAGTGCAGGAAAATCTGTCCACAACACTAAGACCCAGGATATTTAGCTGAGGGCCTGGATCCCACAGCAATGTCCTCCAAGAGTCCCACTAGAGACCCAAATGCATGACAGTGCCTCCCACAGTTCCAACTGGGAATCTAAGAGCCCACAATAAGGACTCACGCCAGTCTATTTATAGTTCTGTGCCGGAGAGGGCCAAAGGTCAGCGGTGGAACTAGTAAGTCTATGCCAGCGTGATGAAGGAGCTGTGCAGTGGGTTGAGGGTTCTATACAGGAGCCGAAAAGTCATGCTCAAAACAAGAAGCGGGGCTGCCCTGAAGATCAGCACAGCCATCCCCAGCAGCAACGAGGTCCCACACTCCTCCGACGATGAGAACACTTGAGCACAGGTCAGGAAGCCCAGCGTGACAAGCTTCTCCAGCACACAGCTTCCCCTCTGGAGCCAGGAAGCGATGCGCAATGTGAGGAGCAGAGCTTCAGCAACGTGAACCACAGTCACTCTCACTGATGAGGTCCCAAGCTCCTCCAATGATAATGGCCAAATCCATGTTGAGGAAGCCAGCATGACAAGCACCTCCAGGAGAACCATCGGCTCGAAACAGCAACTCTTGAAAGAACTCACAACACTTCTGTCTTCTTCTCCACATCTCTATTTATGCTGGTAACTTTCTTCAGGTTTGCCATCTTTACTCAACACGAGCTGAATTAATTCAGCTGGTGCTAAGTTGACCACCAGTTTTTTTTTAATCCATAACATTTAAATTTTATTATTTTAAATCTAAGCCTGTTCCATCATGTATGTTCTATGCAATGAAACATAGAAGTACATATCTAGGCATATGTACAACATATGAATGCACTATTGTTCCTAACCATCATATAATGAAACATAGAAGTACATATCTAGGCCTATGTACAACATATGAATGCACTATTGTTCCTAACCATCATGTTTAACTTCTCTTTTTATTTTATTTATTTATTTATTTATTTTTAGCTTCTCTTAATAAGTATTAAAATTTTTTCTTTCTTTTAACAAGCTTTAACAGTGTTGCCTTACATGGCATGTATTTTTCCAATTAGAACTGTGTTCTTCCCTTGGCTTCAAATTTCATTTCAATGTTTTGATCAACTCAATATACTGCCTACCAAAAATATTCTTACTGATTTCCTAAAGAGGTCACCATTTAATATTCTAACCATCCTCGGTGAAATAACATTTTCTATACTGTCAAGCATATATCATTTAAACTATGAATTGAACAAGCAGGTGATGAGTTCTAGGGATAAGTGGTGTGATCATTAATGTTCCTATTGCTTTCATGGATGTCACACTCCCATGAGGGAGGGAGACAGTAAGTGACTAACCACATGCAGTGACAATAGAACATGGCCCCAGCTTCCAAGGACATGCACAAGGTGATGTAAAGAGAGGAACTGCAAAACAAAAGCTTCACTACAAACAGAGATGTCACAACCTAAGTAGATCTCAACTGGAATGAAAGAAAAAAATTACTGTCCTTGTTCCACTTTGTCTCTTTTCCATGATTTTTAAAAAATGAAAGATATCTTTTTTCCATCATCAACTAAAGATAATGGATTTGAAAAATTCTAGGAGAGTTATCAGTAACAAAGTCACAGATAAAAAAAACAAAACCACCGTAGTTATACGTCTATTTCCAAGTCCATATAATACAGACTAAATAACAGTAGAACTCCACCTTTGCTCCACAGGTTCTAAAAAGACTCGCTTGTTTTATGTGTCCCCATTTGCCTGTCTTAGATTTGCACTGGGTACTTGTTTCTGTTTTTTTTTTTTTTTTCTTTCTGAATACCCAGATTTATTGTTCCATTCAGTGAATAATTACATAATTTAAGCAGTATTTCCACTCTTTTTATTTTTTCTCCATTATGTTACTTCATTCATCAGCTTCTTGGCACTGACTTTGGGTTTCTTCAGTTCACTCCTACTCATTCTTTTTATAAAATCTCTCTGAACTTGTCTACTGAAACTTCATTTTTCAAAAAAAGAGTCAACATAGATAGGTGCTCCCAGATGTCACAAGTTACATTTGCGTATTCAGTGTTTCTCCTCACAATCTGGTATGGAACGTTCACAGCAGAAGTTCTGGCCTGGGGCTTCATGCATTCCAACCTCGAGAGGCTCAGTCAGGCCCAAACCCAGTGTTTGGACATGGTTTTCCAATCTCATGTGAAACATTCTCTCCAGCAAACAGCAGGATGAAGTGGTGGTTGGTAAATTTCCAGATGATCAAAGGTTGTACTTAAACTTGATGCTTGAGATCTCCAAATTATTATAGTTCAAAAATTAAGGTGTACATGTGTGATTTTGAGTAAAAAATGATTATCAATTAAAATTCTTAATCTCTTGTCAAATGGCAACTCTTTCATATTTCATACTTGTAACAGCACATTTATTAAATATCCACAGAGATAGCCGTGTCATGCAGAACTGCATACATTAAACACAAAATCACAGTGAATGTTTCTTTCCATTAGTATTATAGAAAATCCTTTCAAAAGTAGATTTATTTATATTTTATAAGGAGAAATATTAAGTTTTACAGATACTGAGACAACTATGCCTTCTCTATCATAAGCATAAGGGAAATTGTTTTATAGCTTGCAAGATTTGGTATAAAATGTTGATGGCTGTGTTATGTTTTTTTCTATGATGTGCTATGTATTATTTTCTCAGCTTTTGCTTCTAGTTCATTTCTAGAGATTTTTACTCATAAGGAAAAATTTCTGTGAAACAAAATAGCCTATTGTTGACAGATTAATAATAAGAATCTAGAAATTTTAATGTTTTCCATTATGAAGGAAAAAATAAATTTAATTAGCACATTAAATTGTATTTTGAAAATTAATTTGTTAATCACTTTTGCCTAGAGCTTTCTCATTTTCTCCGAAGAGCTTACATTATGACAGGCAAATATGTCCCTGCAGAAAAACTGATTTGTTATTTATTTGCATGTTATTATATCTTCAAATGCCCCTATTTTAAAAAGCAAAACAGCATATTAAAAATAACCAGTGTTCAACCTAACTGCATATCAAAACACTCACTGGAAAAGACAAGATAACTGAAAACCCTGTTATTTTAAGGCCATAATGTACAGTCAATCTTTTGTTAAACCACTACTTGCAAATATACAAAAGTAACTTATATAAATTCTAACTTACTTTCCTTACCCCACTTCATTCACTTAAGTCCTCCCCAAAAGAATATGGTTTCTGTGGGTCCAAAAAAAAAAAAAAAACATTTGGACTACCAGGCCATTATTTAACCTGAAAAAATAGTATAAGATGTTTTGCTTCAATACAGACTAATTTTTTTAAAACTATTGAATCAAATACCAATAAATAACCACATATAAATCTATGGTTATTTGCTTTCTGACTATGCCACTAATTAATAGTACATGCAAATTTAGAAACTACTGTATGCAAAGTGAAAAGAAAAACACTTATTACGAAGTGAAGCCATCACTCTAGTGTGTATTTATAGTAGACTGAATGCTCCCAAAAGGCATGTGTTCAAATCTTAACCCCTAACATCTTATAGGCAGGACCTTTGGCAGAGGATTAGGTCATCAGTGCCCTGACAATTGGAAGTAATGCCCTATAGAATAGACCTAAATGCATCTTTCCATGTGGAGACAGAATGAGAAAATGCTGTCAATCAACCAAAAATAGCCCCTCAAAAGATACCAAATCTGCCAAAACCTGGATCTTAGACTTCCTAGCCTCCAGAATATCACAAATAAATTTCTGTTGTTTATAAGATACCCAGTGTAATGTATTTTACATGTATAACAGCTTGAAACAGAGTAAAGTAATATTTTTTATGTTGTATACAACAGTTTAAAACACTTATCATTATTTTTCCTTTATCCTCAATTTTTCCTCTCTTTTTATTTCAGGAAAAATGTGACTTCCATGTGAAAAATAGTTGTCAATGACAGAACCTAAAAAGTTTTTTACATTGTGACAAAACTTACTGAAAAGATATTTCAGAATTCATCTTACGAATCCTCCTGGGAGTGGGAGCCACTCAAAAATGCATGCATTCAACATATTCTTTAGTTAGTTTGATTAAAAAACTTCAGGAAATCCTTCAGAAATTAATGGCTCTAAATCCATAATACTTTGAACCAATCAAAATGATATTGGTGATGATAGTAATAGATCATTTTCCATGGTTTAAAGCATGAAATATATTCTTATAGTTTATTTATTTTATATTCTTCTTAGCCTAAGAGCCAGTATTGCTATTGTGTGACACAAAAGGTTTTTTGCTACCAAGAAATCATAACCAATAAACATAACCTCTGTGCTCTGCTGGCCACAGAGCTTTATGAACATTCAATCAATTTCTTCAAATGTCAAAAGCTTGATAAATTACCATAACGATAACAAAATGAACACATCCATGAAATTGCAAACCGAATTTTAAAATAGAACCTGAGATCCGCCTCACAAACCTCACATGCCTTTATGCATTAGGTTGTTTTTTTTCACATTTATCTATAAAAGTTCTTAATATAGTCTTTAAAGAAGACTATTGGCTCTCATGTAACTTGGGATTTTATTTCCTTAAATGTGGCTCTTAAGAAATAGTTTTACATCACTTTAGTGCAGTCCGGTTTATTAATTATGATAGTTTTATGTTTTATGCTTCTTATGACCTACTTAAGAATTATTTATATATTGTATAATCATGAAGGGACTTGTATGTACTTTTTTCCAGTGGCATTGTTACTGATTATTATATTTATTTTTATAATTCTGCTATAATTTACCTTTTTATGTAGTATGAAGAAGGTAATATTTAATATTTTTTCTACATAGATAATTAGCCCAGATTATATTTTTCAAATCTTTACTCATTCCACTGCTTTTCAGTATAATATTTATAATAAATCAAATGTCTACCATCATATTTATAATAGATCAAATATGCTAGTTTATTACCAAAATCTATTTTATCTCATTTGACAATTTGACGATACTTTCAAAAATACCAAAAGACATTACTTTTTGTTTTGTTTTGTTTTGTACTGGGTATCAAACTCACAACCTCATGCTTGCCAGGCAGGCACTTATGCCACTGAGCTAACTCCCTGGCCCTTTAATAATTAATTTTAAATAGCATGACTTTACATTGGCTCAGCACCCAGTAGCATACATCTCTAATTTTATTTTTCTTCAGGACTGCCTTAATTATCCTTAGCTCTTGGTATGTGTATATAGATTTTAGAAATTTCAAGTTAGTTTCCACAAAAAGTCTGCTAGCATTTTTGAATGCAATTGCATTAGATTCATAGGTTATAATTTTGAGAGATTTACCACAGTGAATCTTTCAATTCATGAAGAAAAGAAGTTTGTTAGGTAAAGCCTAAAGATGCCATCTTGGTTATTTAACAATCGTACTCCTCTACTCTGTATACTAAACATCTTCTTATCACAGATATTTGTCCTCATGGTCAAGACTAGCTATACTGGATGTTAAAACTCAATTTTTCCAGCCTCCTACAGGTAATATAATTCTGTTCTTAAGCAAATTAGAGGAGTACAAAATCCATCATGTTAGTGTGTTAAAACTAGAGAGTCTCAGACTAACAATAACAGTACTTCTGCCTGTATTAATTTTAAATGTTAAAGACACTTGTGCAACTCAAAATGTTTAGTTATAAAAGACATCATGATTACATAACCTGTTGTCTGATCACATCAAACTTTCTCTTAAGAATTGCAGACCCCATGTTTCTACCACCATAAGCAATATTATATATAGCACAATGTTTCTTACCTGTTTTAATATCCATTAAAATGATAAATGGGACAAAGCCACTTGGACAAAGCAACTTTGTTGCCAGTGCAACATTTCCCTTGTTCACTGACCTTGAAATGTTATTTCATTCACATATTCAATAAATATTTACTGAGCATTTACACCAACCCTGCCATGTAATAAAACGTGATTGCTCTTTGTAGTTTTACTGAGAAAATAGAATTCATATACATTTGATAAACTCTGCATACATGATAAAACCTACCAATTATTTAAATCACCATGCATTGGTTTCTCATTTTATATACAGAAACCTTTAACCACTGCCCTAGGTGTATGCTGTAATCATTCCTACCTCTCTGCTTGTACACAATGTTCACATTTCTATTTCTGAAAAGTATCACACCATGACCTCTGAAATGCTGAGTCCAAAAATCAACTATGAGCATTGACATTCTCCTAGATCATCTCTATGTAGAAGCTCCACAATGACTTTAAGTTCAATAAATACCAGAATGAATTTACTGTATCTCCACTTAGACTTGTTCAATTCTATAATCTCTAGGTATATAAGAATGAAATCCAGATAACTCTACAAATGAGAAATGTGAAGATTGAATCCAAACACTTCACATTCTATTTTTCCAATATTACCACACTAATAGTTCAAGTCCTCACTATTTCTTCTCTTGTTACAAATTTTTTAGATGCATAGCCAGAAACAGGTAAAACTAGAAAATGTCCTGATACTATGTTTCTAACCTTTAGTTCCTATTTCTTCTATCATCCAAGCTGCCTTTTCAGTGGAAGATATCCATACATTTTTTACAAGCTAGTTAAGTTTGATTCCCATTATTCACAATGAAATAATCCAACCCACTCTACATTCCAAATAAAATGACAATCATCTTTCTTTATGACCTCTGATTTTATACAAATGCATTATAACATTTACTGGAAAGTTGCATTTTATTTTTTTCATATTTGTTTATTCCTATCAAATGCTAAGATTCCTGAGAACAGAGATTAAGTCCAATTAATTCTTGTGTCCCCAGGACCAGCCGAGGACTCACAAAATATTTGCTTAACTGATGAGTAAGTATATGAATGAGTCATCCAGTTCAAGTTTTTCTGTTCGAATATTTGCCTGCCTTTCCATGATGTTTTTAGCTCTATTATTTGAAAAAATAATGGATGTTATATTTTTATTCATGAAATAATACATTGAAACATCTTTTTCTTTATTATATTGCACCATATCTTTTATTGCACTAATTCTTCTGGGGCAAATATAAGTACAAATTATTTCCATTTTTCAAAGTAATTCAAACTGTTTTATACACAGAGGAAATGCATAATATTTATCAAGCAATTTTTAGGTTACTAAATAAAGAAGCACAAAAGAGCTATACTTCTTAATGATTGTATAAACACTGATAATGAATTTCAGAAAGTTACATCTTGTCCAAAGAAATGGAGTTGGTTCATAAAGCTCAGCCAAGAATAATAAAAATTCCAACTCAAGGTTAATATTCAGCTGAAGTAAGACAAAATACAGGCTTTATCAATTTTATTAATTATTCTTGACACTGTAACACGTGTGGCATGTATGTCTTGGTTGATGTTTAACAGATAGCTTAATAGACATGATATTCAGGTGCCATTATTCTGAGGAAAGGAGATGGTGAACATCAAACAATTGATCATCTTAACTAAGAAAGAAGAAAATGACAAAAGAAAAAATCTAAAATTTATTCTTCCTTAACTGGATTAAAAATCCCATATAATATGTTCATAAGTAGTCTGTGGAGATTAGGCTACTGTCTATCATTAACAATTATTGGTACCAAGATAGAAGAAATTCAAAGGGACCTGAGGTTGCTGCTTACAATAAATGAAAATTAATTTCCAGTAAATTCTTCACAATTCATAAATTAGCACAGCCCTGAAGGTTCAAAACATGAAAACATTAGGTTAGGCATGAAACTAAATTGCAAGTATGAATAGTTTTCAATAATAATTGAAATTACAATTCACGAAGTATAACAATCCCTTGGGCTACTGATACTTGCTGCCAAATTCCTCCGTCATTTTTATAGAACTATTTTTTTTAATTGAATGAGTTTTTTATTGTTGTTTGCATAGCAGAAAACAGATGCATGGGTACAGTTCAGTTTTAAAATATATTAGAAAAGAATAACTACTTAAAAATTAGCTATCCAATGTGTCATACAGTCCTTGTAGGATACTTCAAAATGTACATTTGAAAAATTGTGGCCAATTATTAGAAATAATCATGCTTAAAGACTCTGACACTAAAATTTTCTTCAAGAGACCTTATATATTCCCCTGTACACACACTTATTTGTCGCTGTAGGATCTGTGGACACTATCAATATTTTCTGTTTGGTCGTTCCTCTGCTTCCTCTAAATCAGTGGTTGCAAACCTATGGCATCTGTTATTTGTTTTTCTTTTAAAATAAAGATGACATTTCTACATACTCACATATAAGAATGAATGCTTTGGGCTGCAGGACTGCCTCAGTGGGCACAAGGCCTTGGATTGAATCCATAGTATTGAAAAAGGGTGCACTTTACAATTCCACAAATGTAAAGTTCAATAGCAGACAAAAACAAAATTATGAAAAACTAAAATTGAATTTCAAAAATACATCATATATAAGTACACTCTTGCCACTTACTTTTGTCACTGAATAATTCCTGATTTCTTTTTGTGTATCTTCCTGCAGATCTGCATATTATTTTAATATTTATATGAAGGATTAGTGATCAGCATACTTTTTAAAATTTAAAACACACAATGAATGTAATTTGCTGTTTTTGCTGTTCAAATTGAAGTTATAATTTTGAAAATTATTTTGCAAAATGTTTTTCATTTTCATGCAATTAAGTATATTTCTTGAGTTCCTATGAATTTTCCAAACCAAATAACTTTTTGGAAGGCATAGGTCTGAATTAAAATTCTATATAAATTTAATTTCTTGTCTAAATAAATATTTTGTCAATGTGAAATATACATTCAAATAAGTACATAAATTTTAAGTGCAGTCAATTTAATTTTTATACTGTGAACATAATCATGAAAATCATCATTCTCTTAAGGAAATAGAATATCTTCAATACCCTCAGAACTCTTGCCCAATCACCAGAAATATGCATATAAATTGAAACCCTAGACCAAATGTGAGAATATTTTATACACAGTGGGAAAAATATGAAATGTCAAAGGGGTGATCACAATTATTTCTAAAATAAAGGTTCTTTTCCCTGTACTGCAGCCTTTAACTATGCATTTTTCTTTTATAAAAATGAATATATTTATGTTGAATGAGAACTCAAAATACCCTATGTATTTCAAAGAGCTGACCAAACAGATATCACAAAAAGCCAGAGAATACAAAATATTTTATAAAATAAGATAATAGATAATCTTTTTCCACTCATCTGTACTATACTTTTTCATCTTTATTCCTTTAAAGAAGATTCAGGTTCACAATAAAATTGAGAAGGTATATGCACATTTCATGTACACTCTGCTCCCACACATGTGCAAGCTTTCCTTTTAGGAGCCACCTCTACCTGAGTGGAACATTTTTATAACTGATGAACCTAAATTGTCACATCATTATCACCCAATGTCAATAGTTTAAATTAGAGTTCATAAAAAAATAATAAATTAGGGTTTATTCTTGGCCGGTATATTCATCACACAGGGTTTGACAAAATGTACAAAAATATGATATGATATTGTACTCTCTAAAAATTCTCTATCCTCCACCTATTCATCCCCCCTTTGGAATTATATAGTATATAGCCTTTCAGCTTGATCTTTTTCACTTAATAATGTGTATTCAGGTTTCCTTCATGTTTTTTTCAAGACTTGACATCTCATTTGTTTCTAGCACGAAATGATACTCTATTCACTGAATACGTCCTAGTTGTATTATCTATTCACCTACTCATAGATATCTTGGTTGCTTCACATGGTGGTAGTATTTTAAAAATATAAGCTGCTTTAAACATCTATGTCCAGGTCTTTGTGCAATTTTATGGTTTATATCTAGACATGAGGGCAAGACACTCACCAGTCAATTTAGTGCACTGATGAGCTTATAGTTAAATGTGATGTTGGGAGGTGAGGTCTGGAAGAGGAAGCACATCACTGGGTGTGTGACCTGGAAGGATATATCTCTCTCTCTCCTTCCGTGATCTCTCTCTGCTTCCTTCCACCATGCCATAAGCTGTGTCTGTTCCTCCATACTGCTCTACCTTGGAGTAAAAACTCTACAAACTGTGAGTCAAAACAAATCTTTTCTGTGAGGAGCAGCTGAAACTTGAGATCGATTACATGTGTGGGGCTGGAGCAAGGCCAGCTCTGAGAACACAAAGCTCCTGAGGCAAGCTGCATGAACAAGCTGCTCCAGCACAGAGAACACCAAGTGCCCAAGGCAAGTCAGGCAAACAAATTGTTAGGCAGAGGGATTTCACCTCTCATCAACCTCCCAAGTGTACAAATAAATGTGCTGCATTTGTGGGGCAGTTCTTTTTCTCCCACCAGGAGAGGAGGCTCCACCTGACCTCAGCTTCCCGCATTCTGACTCTTACCTCCATTTCTTCATCCTCCACTATCCTCCCCCTGTAAATTTCAAGAGCTGTGCTGGAAGTGGCATTTTGTCACCTGAACAGGGACCTGGGGCACTAGGAAACTTGTCATAAAGCAGGTCAGAGGAAACCTCTGAGTGTGCACACAAGCAAAACAGGCTCAGGAAGGCAAAAGAACAAAATAGGTCATAAGAAGATTAGGAGAGAGAGCTGTATTGATAATATCAATATTGATTTCATCAAGTGTAAAAATGGGGCAAACAGGTTCTCAAGAACAATAGGTGTATATACAAATGCTTGTTGTATTATTGATTCCTGTATTTACCCTTTTGTGTAGACCTGGATCAGAGAATGTCTTGATGATTGTATGCCTGTTGAGATGACCACAGAGAATTTGGCTTGGAGCACTATCTTAAAACTAAGCCCCAAGTAATAAAAGGATAGTAAGCAACAGCACCTCAACAGAACTTGAACTCTCTAGCCTTGCTCAATTAGATAAGGAAGAAACTGTAACTGTGTGGAGTAAAGAAGACCTTTCCCCACTGGAGGAATGTTTTTCTGTGACTTCACAGCTGCCCAAAGAAAACCAGGAAACTGGCTAGATAAATTGTTACATCTTCTCTCACTTCCTATGGTAATTAATCCCTGAGGGTTACCCCAATCATCTCTGGCAAATAGATGTCACTCACATTCCTGAGTTAGGCTCTCTACACTGGGTCCACATTTCAGTGTACTCTTCCTCAGGATTTGTTTCTTCTGCCTGCACTGGTGAACCAGCCAAACATGTCATTGCTCATTGCTTGAATGATTTTAGCACCCTTGGTTGCCTGCAGGCATTTAAGACCAACGATGGCCTGGCTTATACAAGTGTTGCCTTCCAAATTCCCTTACCACAGGGATTTCTAATAATCCTTAAGTTCAAGGAAGTGTTGAACATGCTCACTGTACACTCAAAATTCAATTGTAAAAACAACAAGGAGAATTCTTCCCTACAAAAATTCACAAAATTCTTCTTATAAGAGATCTCTGCTAATTGATCTACCAAAAAATTCTGACTACTTATAATTAAAATTTCTAAAATGGCAATAAAGTTATTGCAATTCAATTTGGTAAAAAAATTTTTGCATGCACTCTGATTTTGTAAAAAGGCTGTCTGTGTATTTGTTTATTTATCTGTTTGTCCAATCTGTTAAAATCTGCTTTTATTTGAGCTCAACAACTTTTTTCTCTCCTTTTTCTTTTGCATTTTTGGGTCATTTTGTTTATAATTTAATTTGGCTTTTGGATTTAAAATGCATGCTTTCACCTGGGTTTCCAGCTGGTTAAAATCATGTTAAAATTGGTTTTCTTATATGTCCTCAGAAATTTGTGAAGGTAACTAAATAGGGATCATTCAGACTTGGGGAATTATTTGTTAGAGCTCCCGTTGAGGGATAAAGGAACAACTGCCTGAGAAAAATTATATCCCAGCCCTTTGTTCATTAAAGGGAGACCCCAATGATCTCCATAGCCTTATGGGAAACACACAAATAAGTGTTATTAAATATGTATTATTGTGATATGTTTACATTGGTCATCATCAAAAGGTTAAGTTTCTAGAAATGAGACAATAAAGTTTTCTGACCTGAAAGTACTTTGGTACAAAAATAAATTAAAAAAACAGAAGTTTTCATATGGCTATGACAATAGATTTTATTAGTCTCATGGTGCATTAAATGTATTCATGCCTTCATGTGTACACACCTTCCAAAATGTAAAACAGGAATTGTTTACAGTGATAGACTTTTTCTTTCAGATTTAGATGCTTGCCTTTCTTTTGTGCTCCAGCTACTTATAATAGAAGTTTTAGGTCAAACTAACATGAAGTCACCAGTCAATAATAATAACAAAAACTTATCTGATGTATATGTTATATATGTGCCACTACACTAAGAGATGCCTAGACAGAAGTCCAGACAATGTCACAAATTTCTTCAATGACATCCCATTAAAGGTTAACAGATCAGGTAAACACTTACCATATACTAGACGGAGATATTTGCTGTAACAAGATGGAGAATTTAAGTGTGTTACAAAATGTCACCATGCTACAATATTACATATGGCTTTTGAATTCTAACTTTCTGTGTAAAACAATGTAACTCTTGTCTGTTAACATTCTACAGGGATTCAACTACCTAAAACATCCATGGTTGATTCGACTTTGTATTTCAAGGTGTCTGATATTCAGATAAAATCATAATATTAAACTCATTGCTCTACTACAATGTAATGTCATTAACTTTGTCTTCTGGATATTCAGCAACTGAGGATTGGAGACTAAAACTAGAAAGATAGATGGGCTAGGAGTATAGCCAATTGTATCAGTTAGGGTTTACTAGGGAAAGAGATATAACACAAAATACACAACTGTATAAGAAATAATAAGATTGGCTTACAATGGTCAGCCACAAAGTTGAATAAAGGAGCATGCAGAGGGTTTCTGCAAGCTGGAGGGGGAAGGGTCCAGCCCAAGGGCTGGAGTTTACTGCAGTGTCCTATGCAAGTCCATATCAGGAGGTTGATGGGTCTATGACAGAACACTGAAGAATCTATGACGGAAGGCTGAAGAGTCTATGATGCAGGCTGAAGAGTCTACAACAACAAAGCTGGACGGTCTATGCCAGAAGCCAGGAGACGACGTCCAAGCTGAAGGCGAAGACTGGAACTCCTCTGAAGAAGCAGCAATCAGTCCCGCCTCATTCACCTTTTATAGTATGTAGGCTGCTCCCTTGGGGTGGGGGTAGCACTCACATCATCTACCTGCCCTCCTCTTGCATAGCCTGAGGATGTTTACAAAGTAAGAACCCTGGTTCCCTGCTGAGTCTGTCAGTTAACTTATGACCTTCTCAAATTGATGCAATGAACAGGTAACTGCTTGTGCTCCACACCCCAGGATGTAGAGCTGCTGAGTTACTTAACTAAGCTTCAGATTTCTCAAGTTGACACAATGTTTAAACCGTAACACCAGTATTTTGGCCCCAACCCAAGATCTATGAGGACCAAGGACACAAGAGAACCTCTTCTGTGACCCCATAACTCAGTGAGTCCCTGATCTTCTGACCAAGGAGATTTTTGTACCACAGAGGAAGGAGATATGCAATGTGTAGTGTGCCCAAAGAGAGTCACCAGGAGAGAAAAATCTCTGAGGCTTTCACAGAAAACTACCTGGTGAAGCAACAGCCATGACTCATCCAGATAGTAGGCGCTGACAGAAAAACTGGGTGGTGCTATATATGGTTCCAGGTTAAATCCTAAAGAGACTTAACTGGCCTTGAAAGATAGCAAGGCATTAAGTTGAATTAATACAGGTCTCACTTTAACTTGGTCTTGAGAATTCAGCAGAAAAGTAGAACCACAAGGTGTATAAAACAATGCAATAGAAATATGCTAGCTATTAAAGAAACTCAAATCACTAACACCATCTTAAAATTTCCAGCTACACTGGTATGACTACTCTTATGGGTTAATAGGCTGTATAGAGTTAAATTGCTGAATGCAAAATCCTTAGATTAGGAATCTTTAGCCTAAACAAGTTCACTCAGAATGCAAAAGTTTCGAGAAGGAGAAGGTCTTTCTACAGAATGTTCCAAACCCAGCTCCTCCAACTCCAACAGATCACCCATTGCTTGCAAATACAAAACAGAAAAGGAGGACTCTTCTTCAATTTGTGGATGTCAGGTATTTTGTCTCAGCAACAAGGGAAGTAACTAAGGTATGCTGATAATAGGTTTGAATGTCCTTTGGATTACTACCATAAAAGCAATTGCTGAATAATATGCTGAGTATATTTAGTGTTGTGATTGACTAATTATCTTCCAAGGTGGCTCTATCATTTTGCATTTCCACCAGCAGTGAATAAAATACCTTGTGCCTCTCATTGTTGGCAGCGTTTTGTATGGTCACTGCTCTGACTTTTAATTTTTAATTTTTTTTATTTTAAAGAGGATAAAACAGAATAAAACCAATCAAAACAAACCAGTGTAAGAGATACAGGACTTCCAAATATTGCAAAATCAGCAATAGTTACCATAATGCCTTTAGATGTCTTCAAAATAATTGCAGATAACTTTGGACATAGTAAAAGTCAAACAGAACAGAATAGAATAGAAACAATGAAAACAAAACAATGAATGCAATAAAGGACTTCAAAACAAGTTAATAGCAAAATTGCTACCATAATATATCTTGCTATCTTTGAAGTAGCTTTGGCCATTGGATTTGACGTAAACAAAACAAAGGGAATAAAACCCAACCCAACAAAGCAGTAGAAATGATATAGGACTTCAAAAACAAGACCATAGGGAATCAGCAATTGCTGCAACTCTCAGAAGGAGATCCATCCTAGATGTCACACTGTGTACCATCATCCAATGAATCTATGATCAGACCACTGGCCCTAGGTCTGCAGTTAGTGAAACAGTAAGCACCACAGACATCCAATTGCATTTCACCTCCATAGCTATCATCACAGCCTGTGTTTCTCCAGATAAACTGGTCACTTATGGCAGTGGGAGGGGGAGAGGATTAGTACTTCTTGTTTGATAGCCCATGTGCTGGAGAGGGCTGGAGTCTGTCTGTCCCAGTCCAGCAGTGGCCCTCGCATGGTGCTGGTTCCCAGACTGGGCTTGCTTGCTGGCGTGGCTTTGTTCTCTCTACCCCCAGTCCAAAAATGGCCTACTCTGCATTTTAAATAGACATTTTGTGGTATCTCATTGTTTAACTGCCATTTCTCTGGTGACACATTATATGCAGCATCTTTTCATACTTCAACATTCAATATGACAAGCTAAAGATGTTAAGAAATTTTTCAAGACTCAAAGTTATCATCAATCAATGATACTCATTCATATATAATTTCATATTAAGCACATTGTATTTTAATATTTATTCAAAATAAAGGTAGTTTCAGTAAGATAAAACTTCATAGCTAATCTATTATATGATTTATAATATGTTTAGTGCAAATTCTTTACATGTATAAAGCTTGTCACCTAAATATAATTTTTTAAATATCTATAGGAATGTAAAATGTTCCAACCAGTTTGGAAAACTGTTTGGAAGCATGTGTCCATTAAAATGAAAGGATATGTCTATAAAAAGACTTACATTGTATGGTTCCTTTTATATAAATTCTAGGAAATCCAATTTAATCAGTGGTGACAGAGAGTAAATCAGTGGTTGCTTAGAGGTGGGTAAAAGAGTAAGATGATTACAAACAGGTATGGAAAATTCTAAAGATAATTAATATGTTCATTACCTTGTTTGTGGTAGTCAGGTATATACATAAGACACAAGTTTTTGATTTATATTCTTTGCATATGTGTAGCTTCTTTTTTGATGTTGCTGTGTAGCTTCATCTATGTAAATTATTTCATGATAAAACTTTGAAGAAAACCCTTCTGAAGCTACGTTATCCAAATTGCTTTTGTGTTTCTCAAAAAATATGAATATATGGAATAAACATTTTCTTTTAATATTATTCTAGGTTGCCTGAATGCATACATCACAAGGAGTGATAGTTAAGAACAGCTTATTATGCCAAAATTATTTTAAAACTTTAGATTTTGATCTATTCTTAACACGTGGTTTATAGATGAGATTGATCTGGAAAAAATGCATTTTATTAGACATTCAACCCAATCTGATAAATCATTTTAGAAAATAAGTGAAACTTTAGCCCCAGTTATCCTAGATGCTCAAAAACAGTTCTCAAAACTGTTTTTGATAACCAATTATCTTCATCCCTAACCCTTATTATATGAAGACCAGTGTCCTCTCATCCTCCTCCTGGTCTCAAAGTGAGTAAACCTAATTATAAAACACAGATATTGAGAAAATAGGACACCTAGAATATCACTCCAGTTCTGCCGTAAATTTCTAGTGTCTTGGTGAAAGTTCTTTAATCCTGTGGGTCTCGTTTGCCATGTGATGAGACATAACAGACACACTGCAACTTCATTGACTTGATTTGCTTTCAACAAAAGTTCTCTTTCCAAACACACTAATAAGGCCCAGGACCTACTGTACTCATTCAAGTACATAGGTTTATTCTTAATCTCTAACATTATAACTTCATAGGTCTGTTCTTAATCTCTAACATTAAAACTTATTCATCTACAGGGGTATTTTCAACTAGTTCAACAGCAGTTTTATTATTTATATTTCTCTTTTACACATCATGTAGATTTTTAGTACCTCTACTATCACTGTTGTGCAGCTGAATTGAGGTTTAAGACACCAGAAATCTACCATTCTACTCTTATTTTTTCAGTTCCCTAAGTTTCCCTTAGATGTCTTGATGGTTCTATTCCAATGATGGCAAAACTTTTAGAGAATAGAGTGCCCAGACTGAACCCAAAGCTCACTTATTTAATATAGAATGCCAACACTACAACTAAACCTGAATACTGATGTTTTGATTTAGGAAAAAAACTAATATCTAATGTGTGGGTGCTGGAGCAATTTGACTTGCCTGCCAACAGAGAAGGTTCTGCAGGCCTGCCGCAGTATATGTGCCATAGGTTTGCTACCACTGTTTTATTCAAATATAACACATACATGCTTTTTCTACAATAAGTTGTTATTTCTTACATCACTAATTTCATTGAGAATTTCCAATTACACACAGTGAATAAACCCTAAGCATTGTACTAGAGTCTCAATAAGTACACTATCTATTGATTTTGTGCCCTCCCATCTACCTCCACAGACTCAGCATGCTGAGTCACCAGAAACAAAGCATTGCCTCAATGTGGCTAAAAGGCTGTCTAAGGAAAGTTAAGAGTGAAAATCAAAAGCTTCAAGAACTAATAGCTATAATTATGGAACTGCCTGTGCTAATAACTGGAGATGCTGGTATTGTATCAATCTAGCTATTCCACAGAGATTTTGAGTATAGATACACAAAGTTGTAACCCAAGATAAGGTTCCTTAAATACAAGTGAACGTGAAGAAGGACAGTCTCATCCTTGTCCAGTCCCAATAGCAGACACAGAGAAAGTGGAAAATGAATGAAACTTGAGAACGAAACAAGGGTTAGAATGGGGTTATCCGATGCAGCAATGGGAAAGAAAGCGCTAAAGAGGAAAGTGATTTTCTCAGAACACTGAAAAAGCTGGAATATAGTTGTGAACTCTGCTAATCTGGCAGGCTACATAAATTTTGTTAGTCCAAATGATTTTTAAAGGCTATTTATAAAGCTGGCTTTAATATACCTTAATGGGGATTCATTAAGGAAATGGCTTGTTACCATTCATGTGTTTAATGATTATGGCATACTTCCTTAACTAGACATGCAAATGATTACTTTAAATATCCAGCTCTGCAAAGCTATTTTTGTACTTTGGAGCATAAGATAAGCTTACTTAATTGAACTGTTTCTACTCTCTGGGAAGAGATAATATTTAAATACCTGTAGTTTATAGAACAAAAATAGAGGGTACATGCTAGGAATAAAAACAATGATTTTCATATTAAAACTATGATTTCTTTCAGCAACCTAACAATTCCTTTTGGTTACTTAAGTGATATCTGTGCATAGATTCATGGAAAATTGCATAAAAATTATTGAGCAAGAAAAGATTCAGTCTTATCAAGGCAAATTTTTTTCCTACATTGTTATTCTCTCCTTTTTGCTTTTATTGATATGACTTGGTTTAATCATTTCTATTGTCTCCTGTGAAAATGGATTTAATGATGATTT
This sequence comes from Dasyprocta punctata, assembly GCA_004363535.1. Lineage (NCBI taxonomy): Eukaryota > Metazoa > Chordata > Mammalia > Rodentia > Dasyproctidae > Dasyprocta > Dasyprocta punctata. The sequence continues at coordinate 22,884 of RJWM01013637.1, forward strand.
AGGCCTGCAATGGAAATTGTACCTAACAACCTGATGCTATGGATAAGTTAACCAGAGCTATCTTCTCTTATTTCTTATCTGACAAATAAAGACCTAAAGAGAGAGTCCTTTCATGAAATGAAGCAAACCAAAGCTGAGAATGAAAGATATTGATTCTAGTTCTTCAGCATCAGTTTGAGACATCATTTAAAAATTATCCAAGCTCATGATTCACGACCTGCAACTCAGAGATACCATTTTAACTATGTTGCAAAGTTGTAAGAATCAGATGCACTCATTTTTGCAAATATTTATTCATCTGTACCTGCCATGAAATCTGGCACACAGTATAGCATATGAGAAACATAATACAAATAAAATCTAAACATAAATAAACAACAATGACATAAATAAGAGCTTGCTTTTAATTTTTTTTTTTTCCAGCACCGGGGATTGAACTCACAACCTCGAGCCTGCCAGAGCAGGCGCTTAAGGCACTGAGCCAAACTCCCAGCCCTAGTTTTTTGAGGCAGGGTCGCACTATGTAGCTCAGGCCGGCCTCGTGCTCGCGTTGTAGCCCAAGCCGGCCTCGAACTCACAACGCTCCGCCTACCTCAGCCTCCCGAGTGCTGGGATTAAAGGCGTGATTTTAATTTTTACTATCAAAATTATTGTGTATATACTTAAGTTACACAACATATTTTCTTTGTATATACATAGTGAAATGATTATTACAAAACATGCTCATCACTTTTTATAGTTACTCTTTTTTGTGTGCTAAAAGAGTACCTAAAACCTACTCTCTTTGCAGGCACAATTTCAGTATACAGTGGACCTCCAAAATTCACAGGGGCTTTGCTCCTAGAGCATCAGAAAAACTCTGAAAAACCACAACTTTCAGATATGGTCAAGAAAATGTCTATAAATGTCTAGCTTTAAAGTTTAAACCCTAAATATTCTATGTTTCCCAAAGTTTTATAATTTAATTTAATAAAATACTGTATACAGTACTGCAATAATTTAATTTAATAAAAACACTATACATTAGTTCAACCTTTTGCAGTGTTTTAAACTTCTTCTGGTGCTTAGGCTCATTGCCAGAAGCATTTTAGGGCTTTTAGCTACATTTTAGGGATCTTAGGACTTTCAGAAGAAAGCCCTGGAGACAGCTACACCCAGTACAGTAACCTGTCATGGTGCAGGAATGCTGGTGCATCTGGCAGAGATGGGTTGGAGGCAGCAGCCAGTCTGCAGCAGGAACTGAATGACACTCTCAGATTGGCTACTTACAAACCTCCCGCCAAAAAAAAATTGTGGATATTTGAGATTTCCACAATTGTTCTGTGAACAATTATTAGTTAGGTTCTGAGGAAAAAATCCACAAACTGAGCCACAGCTTCACAGAGCTGTACTGTACAGTATAACATTAAACTATAATCATGCTGTGTATTAAATCTCTAGACATATTTGTTCTCCCTAACTCACATTTGTGTACTTTGACTTGCTTTTCTCTATTTTCTCCCTCTCCTTGTCCCTGATAACTATTGTTCTATTCTTCATTTGTATTTGACTTAATAAAATATTCTGTATATGAGATTATATGTAAATATTTGTTTTGTCTTATTTCACTTAACATAAAGTTCTACAGGATCATTAACATGTCACAAATGACAAATTCTCTTCTTTTATTTCAGTCTGAGTTGCATTTCACTTTGTATACAGATACCACATTTTCTGTATCCATTCATCCACTGGAGGATATGGATGTTGTTTTGATATCTCAGCTATTGTAGATAGTGCTGGTTGTAAAACAAAAATTTACGACTAGAAATGAAGTATCACAATAACATTTTAAAGACATAGTTCAACAGAATGTATGATGATGCAAAATTCATCAAGACATAAATAAAAGCATTGACAAAACTACAAGGGGAAATAGAAAAATCCATCATTTGATACTTCCTGGGAAATTTTAAACACATTTCTCTTGGCAACTAATAAATGAAGCAAATGCAATAATCAGGAGGCATACAAGAGATCTAAAAGGTCTACCTAAATCGGTATATAAAACTATGAACTGGATAACAAAAATAAAGATTATTTTAAACTGACACATAAAAAAGTTTACTGAATGTTAGTCCCTAAGTAGAGTGACAAATCATTTCAGAATAGTATAAATACTTGCCATTTTTGCAACAATAAATTAAGATGAAAATTAACAACAAAATTATATTTTCTCCATTATATTTTGAAACATAAAGTGTCAAATAAGTTCTATGTCAGAGAATAAATGTCAAAAACATTTAAATTTAAAAGAATATTTAAAATATGTGACAATGTGTATATTATATTCAGTACCTATTATTTGCCAGGTAATGTTGTAGGAAAGCAATGTTACAAGTGAACGAAATAGGGAAGGTTGGTGCTCTCATGAAATGTCTCATTCTTGGGAGAAACAACGGACAATAAATGGGATGTCAGAAGTGGTGAACGTTAAGGAGAAAACAGGGCATGCGAGGTGGAGAGGGAGTGCTGGAGTAGGGGAGAACAAACTAAAGAAAATAGTTCCATTTGAAATAGAATGATCAGGGAAAATATCACTGGTCATGCAGGAATATGAAGTTATGCCTGCTATCAGAGAGAGTGAGAGTTTTACTTCAGATTTAAATTAAGTTTTCCTTAACACTGGATAACACTGCAACAAAGGAGGTTAATTCCTTCAATGCATCATTTCCATTTAATTTGGAACTGTCTTAGAGTCATAAATAATGCACCTCTTTTCTCTTTAGTTTTCTATAGATGATTTAGCTCATAAAAATGGAAATTTCTAGACATATGATGTCATTTTATCATTTCACTATTTGTAAAATAGAATATGACATTTACTCAACTAATGGGTAGGAATGTACAGCACCCATTGTCTGGTTGGCTACCAAGGTAAGAATGTATTTAGAACAGTAATTTAAGGGTGTACTTGGTGTTAAAGGTGTAACAACTTTTTGTTAGTATTACTATATTATTTTTCTCCTGATACATATTGCAAGGAACACGTGAATTGCCCCTTTTACATTTCAGGATCCCAAGTTTAAACCCACTATAGGCAATTTACTGGCTTAGTTGGACCTCTTCTCAAAATAAACAATTTAAAAGGGCTGCTAATGTAACTAAGTGTAAATGCCCCGGGTTCAGTTCGATCTCCAGTATCGGGGGTAAAAAGCCCCATGAAAGGTAGCCCTAGAGAATAAAGAATGAGTGGAAATAGGAGAAGAGGGGATCGTATTTAGAAAGCCAAGAGACATGGCATCAAAGAGCAGAGAGCATAGAAAGGGACTTATTTGCTTGCCCAGTGATACACTGGATGAAGAGTGAGGAGACAGGAGGAGAAAGTAAGAACAGCAACAGCAGGGGAAGTGGGAGAAGGGAGGAAAAAGAAGTAACGTGCTCTTAGATAAACTTGCTAAATTTCTCACTTTCTGGCATACAAAGGAAAATATACATTCATTCAGCCAAAAAAATACTTTAAAAATCCATTTAAGCTACAGAATTTGCATCTGCTGTAATGAAAGCTAAGATACTGATAATTGCCTACAGTGTGAGAGTAATTGCATTTTAAGAATACTGCATCCAGCTAAGATATAATTTATCTGTCAAATATATCAGAAACATTTTGGACATGAAAGTATTGAGCAGGCTTACTGGCCAAATTATCTAAGAAATTTTCAAGAAGACATGATTAATAGAAATTAAAATAGTTCATGATTGAAGGACAGATAAAAGTGTATGAAATAATGTCACTGTTTTTTGCCATTTAATACTACATGTATTATAAAGTTAATAAAATCAAATAAACCTTGTTAATTATTTGTGAGTTTGAAAATAAAAAAAGAAACTATAAAATAATGGTTTGGAATTATAATTTAATTATATTTAAGGGACACACAAGATTTGAATAAGGACTGTTTCCAAGGTTTACGTATTACAAACTATGCCACTATAAACATGGGTGTGCATATATCACTGTGCTATGATGTTTGTAAGTCTTTTGGGAAGATGCTAAGAAGAGGAATAACTGGGCTGCTGAGAAAAATAAGAAAAAAGTTTTCTATGTGAAAGAATAAGACAGATGCACAAAGGAAACAAATATGTAAAATTTCTGGCTATTTTATGTATATGTAGTTAGGTATTATTTTTATAAAATAAAATGTAAATTTTGAGTGTCAGAGATACTAAACACCATTTTTTGTTTTCTCCTAATGACATAAAGCAGGAAAAGGAAAAAAGCAAAAATAGAAGAAGAGACATACACTAATAAATCTGCTTAGTTTATATTAGAATAAAACTAAAAATATAGGTGTAGAAAATTAATCTTTTTCTGAAAGGCAAAGAAGTTTTTGAAAACTGGAGTAATTTTTTGTACACGTTCGAATTTATATATATTTTTGCCCATCTTTGATTCCCTAGAGGCTGGGGATATAGCTCAGGGGCACAAGCACCTGCCTGGCAAGTGCAAAGTCCTGAGTTCAAATCCCAGTACCAAAAACAAAAACAAAAAAAGTGTAGTGTGATTAGTTCCCTGATTTGACCACTCCCTCAAAGATTCAGTGGCCTCAGCTCTGGTACCTTATTAATAGATACAAGACTTGTGGAGATGCTATTTCGAGGTGGGAACCTCAAAGAAGTATAAGATCTTCATAGGGAGTCTTTAATTGCATTGACAAAATCCATATCTGAACACAGAATGCATTTATAAAGCATAAACAAATAAATGCAATATTTAAAAAGATTTAAAGCAATGACCATATCTAAGACTAACTAGCAAAACTTCCTTCTCCCTTATATTCAACTGCTAACTGCAGTGCTCATGTAAATTCCTGCCTAACAAAGATTTGACTTCTTTTATGAAATTTGGATGCCAAATCTCAGTTTGTGCATTCTCACTTCATCCTTCAGAGCTAGAAGGAACTTTAGCAGTCAATTATTTCAAACAACCCCATTATTCTTCACCTGGCATTAACTGCTTTGCTCCAAACTGAGCTTTAACAAGGACCCTAATTGAGTATTTCAGCCTATTATTCCTCATCTGAGGAAACCTCTCAATAAATTTAAAGGTTCTGCAAAAGAAGTATAACATGTTTCATTTGCGCTTTCACTTTTTGCACAATGCTTGGCAAAGAGAAAGTGGTCCACCAATGTTAATGGAATGATTGAAAGACTGAATAAGTGAAGAAATCAAATAATAGACCTACAATCCCAGCACTTTTTATAGTTCCTCTCAATCTTTATTTCAGAGTTCAGAAGTGGAAAGGAAGTAGGACTTTTAAAAAAAAAGATTGTTAGTTTCCCCTCATTTTAAAAGAAAAAGGTTTTGTGACAATGAGTTTGTATAAATCAATTGGCTTTTTAAATTCTTTTATCATATTTGATTAAATTTTATTCATCCATTTACTAAACTCTAAAATGTTGATTATTGCCATAAAATAAGTTTCTTTGAGTGTGGCCACTCTTTCCTTCTCAGGATGGTATAAAAAACACATTTATAAAGAATGAGACAGTTTTAAGTAATGTTATAAAATGAAATCAATTCAAATGTTTACAGTTATAAGTCCTTCTTATTTTACAAATACACATTAGCATTTGTGCAAGTTTCCTTTTGCTGCCACAAACTTAGTGGTTTAAAACAATATAAATTTACTACCATACAGTTCTGCATATTGGAGGTCCAATACAGGGCTCAGGAAGTAAGGACAGTGTTACTTTTGGGGGGACCTGGGTAGGGGGAGGTACAGTCTTGCCCTCTCAGGATTCTGGAGATCATATCCATTCTTTAGCTCAAGGCCTTTTCTTCATCTTTGAAAATAGCAACACTGCATCTCTCTGGTCCTTTTCCTGTCATCTCTATGATCACCTCTGGGAAATGTTCTTAATTTTTAAACGTGTGTGTGTAATTACATTCGCACTCCTGGGTATCCACATTCATCAGAGTTTGTGCTTTTGGAGAATGAAGGAGGGAACTGATTCTGGGAAATAATCTTTGCTTCCTTCATAATTTCACCATAGACAGTTTTTCATACACAACTTCTTCTATTTAAGAATGCCCTGTTTTCTCCTCCTCATGAGATTCAATCGTGCCCTTCCAGTTCCTGTTCATCCCCTCGAGAGTTTTGTCCACACTTTCTGGTCTATATAATCAGGATATGGGTAAAATTAATAATGCTGTCCACTTCAATTGTCCCTCAGATATTATTTTGAACTCTTGGTTGCATGCAGCACCCAGTTACACATAGATCCTAAGATATAATGGATGAAAAAGCAGTTCAGTCAACATAAATCATTGTAGAAATGTAGTATTAATATCATACTTAATAAATGAAAGAATGTTGAATATTCATGTTAGATGACATTATCAGGGAATTTTGTAGCGTTTCCTAAGGGGCATTTTCTCAGGGATTGCACTGAACCTATAGAAGTCTCTATAACTGCCACTGAAATAAGTTATAAGCAAATCACTTGGGAATTGTTGATATATTCCTTTATATACTTTAGATTTTATATATGCCACAATTATCATGTAATCCGTAACATAGTATCATTCAATTAAGTAATCCCTTTTTTAAATTTTGAAGTGTCTGAATTTAGAATCTACTTTATTTCTCCTCTCCCACACAGAGTTTTGCTATTGTCACTCAGGAATCTGTAGTTTCATGGGAGAAACTGTTCCATGTTGGTGTGACAGACAAACAGATGTGTTTAGCTCAATTACTGTGGAAACTTACAAGTCAATACTCATAATACATTACTAGAGATTTATTACAGATCAACTATTCAAGTGCCATTCATGGTTACTTCTTACTTGTCTTTCCCAATCAGGCAATAGTCAGAATTACAAGAAAAAAAGGTAAATTATTTATACAACTTTTTCTCTCACCATCTGGGAAGAAGTAGTGCCCTTGGCTTACATTTTCAGTTTGTTTTTATTTTCGTGTTTTTGGTTAAGCCAGAACTTTGACTATAGTCCTGACAATTAACATAAAACCTAACAGAAACACAACATAACGGACAGCATAAATTGAAAAAAACAAAACAAGTAAAGAAGTCAATTCGTTAGACTGTTTATTTACTTATTTTACTCCTAAAATAACTACCTGTACATTATTTTCTGGAAGTAAATCATGTCTATTTATTTTGTTTTAGCAAATTATCTGCTTGTGTGACTCTTGCTATGTTTTTCCTTCAAGAATGATAGAGTGATACTATACTGAAGAGGAATTGCTCTATGTACCCAATTAATTATTTCAGTAAAATTTGTTCATGAATAGCATCACTCATCCTGACTGCTTATGAAGCCATTAAGGCCTGGCTCTGAGTCACTCTTGGATGCTGTGCAGGAATGTCATATCAATCTTCCCTTTTCATTGGCCTTGAAACACTCCTTAGAGAAGCATAGAAAACTGCAGTGTATTTTTCACAGACTTGCTTGGACCTGGTTAACAAAAAACATGGAAGTGTTATTTGGCATTGAAAAAATGTACTTAAAAGTGCAAAATTCAAAGGTGAAGTGCCACATAGTGGGCACCAGGAAATTACTACTTGACCAAAAAACTTTAGGGACTTTTTTTTCCATTTACACTGAATTGAAAAATTGAAATCAGCAGAGGGACTACTCAGGAGAGTGGAGATCGGAGTCTTTGAGCTGCCTCCTTGTGTTTAGTAGTTATTGGTTAAAAAAGTAGAAGCCTGACAACAGTAACACCCTCTTATTCCTTTCTCCTGAATACACACCTCTTGCAGATTTCTTTTTGTTATTCACTGAGTCAAGAAAATATTATTGTTTTTGTCCCACCTTATAAAAACCCCCTGTCTTATGCCATAGTTCTGTCATAAGTGTGACATCTTTTCACAATGAAATGAAGCCTGGATGTTGGAGACACACATTTTATAATTTTCATGGAAGGTTGGTCAATTCTGGATACATAAAACCTATAATCAGCAGTCAACAACCCAGTGTTTAGGCAGTAGGGATGACTAGTGGTGAAATTAGCATAGGCATGCAAGTTTAGTATTGCTAGACTTAAGGACTCACCAAGGAAATAGAATAAATTCAATTTTAGTTATAAAAGTTAACAGACACCTAGGGTGTGTTAATTCTCAGAATAACAAGTCACTTACTCAGAAGTTTAAGTGCTACATTTTTCTTTGCTTCAAAATTTGACTGCGACTTCAAAAGATTATCTTTCCAAATGTTTAGATTCAGGTCTGAAAATGCCATCCATTAATAAATTGTCCAACTCATGCACTTCCAAGACATGCTTAAGACATATAATCCTCAAAGAGCTGTTTGCTAGTTTGACCCAGGATATGAAAACAGTAGGTTTACTCTCTAAAGTTAAACATACCACAAACATATGGCGAATTTAGTAATAAGAAAAAACATGGAAACAGAAAAAGTCTTGAGAATGTAATAAGTGGCAAAAACTTAGTGAAATGTAAAATCCATTGTAAATGCAATAAAGCATGCTGCTTCTAGATACAAGCTGAAGGAGAAGCAATCCATTTTGCTACAACCACATGGAAATACACATAGAATATATTTTAAAGGAAGAAATTGGGACTCCAGAACTTTAATTCAAAAGTGCACAATCTTGTGGTTTCAAGCATCAAGAAGAGAAACATGATCATAAACTCTCCCAGAACTATCAAAAGGATGAGTAATATTAATGTACAGAAAACTCTATTGCTGAATAGTGATTTTTGATGTTTTAATTTCTCAAATTTACTAAGTTAGCATGAACCATCCTCTAACTACTTTGAACAACTCAAAAGTGAGTCACAAATGATCTTCCTATGATGTTTGTCCTCTCTTTTTTTTTTTCTTCCCACAAGACTCCTCTAAAGGTGTTTTTAGTTTGGGGATTCCTTCCAGCTTCTGCTTGAACACCTCCTCAACGATGCATTTGCTGATCACCGTCAATGATTACCCCTCATCTACACACTTAGCTTGCTTTATATGTATTTTTTTATATGACTTAACCTTATATTTTTAACCTACGTTTACGCATGTATTTTTGTGTCATGTAAATGTTCCCCACGAGATCAGGGTTAGGGACTCTGTCTATCTTACAGCTATATTCAGTACCTCAAACAATCTCATACAAGGTGGGTACTAAGTAACAGTTACTGAATTGATGAATTGTTTTTTATTTTTGTTAGATGGCTGTTTCAAGTATATTTGAATTCTTCCAGAATGAGAAGCATGTCTTAGTAGAAATCAGGTTTGATAGCATTTTCTTTTCATCAAAAATTACTTTTGGTAGCCATTTATAGAACGTGTTTGTCTGTCGTGTAGCAATATATTATTATAATCTCAATTCATCTATCTCAGCAGTCCACAGCAGAAAATGGGAAGAATTTTAAAAGCAGTTAATATTAATCTTCCAGGAAATACTGAGCAACATTCCCTCTCCATAGCTGTCATGTTATGATTTAATACTGTAGGCTTAGTAAATGTACCACAAAGCTCCTCATACAAGATTTACTTTAAAAGTGAACTATTTTGGAAAAAAATAAAGAATAAAATTTTTTAGTTACTGAACAACCAGAAAAGACTATTTTACTTAATAATTAGTTTAAAATTAAAAGATATTTCTAAAAAGCCCATTGGAAGTAAGTAGCCATGGACAAATCACAACTTTCAGAGTTTCAATTGATGCTAAAAAGAGGAAGACTAGAAAATAGCAGTAGTGAATGTGTGCCCGATAGATTCACGGCTAATTATGGGACACTAATATTTAACCGTTTCCTTCTCTTATAAAGCTAGCAGAGGCTATAAGCCTCAATGATGGAGGTGCATTGCTGAGTTGGGTGCCTGTAAAATGAAGTAACTAAAATGACGCTATGTTCTAAGACAAAACAAATGTAAGTGGTAAAACAGTTCTAAAAGTCCTGTGTGGATGAGGACCATGAACCTGCATCTGGAGCAACAGCGATAAAGACAGTTATTTTCTAAAATTGTTATTCTGGCAATGAGCTTGGAAGGTGAAAAGTGAGCATAAAGTTTTTTTGGATTTTAACAATGTTCCTCCCTGTAGAGACTAATCATTGTTAATTTCTTGGTTCCTCTGTTAAAGGAACTGTGGCATAATTAGAAAGGGACTCCTGCATGGAAATTCTTTGTGTAGTCCAGTCACTCCATTTTAGGCATGGAAGTTAAAAAAGAATTACAGCTGAGAATTCTGAGAGTAGAAAATTTGTAGTAATTGTCACAAATTACTGTACACAAGTGCCACTTACATTCCTAAACAATATCCTACTTTAGGAATATGACCAAAAAATTCTTGTAGCTTTCATTTAGAAAAGTTGGACAATACCTTGCAATATTGTTTTGAAAATAGCTGGATTTCAACGTTATTATATCCCATTAATCTTAGGGGATTCTTTTAAAATAGATGCTCCAACAGTTCTAAAAGGCTTGCATTAATGGCAAGTATCATATGTGCATAGCTGAATTTTATTTTTTAAATTTGATTTTAATCGACATGTAAAAATCACATTTATCACATACAATATGATGTTTCAAAATATGTAAACATATATCAATATTAGCTTAGTTCATCTTTTCCATTGTTTTTCTAGTCCTTTTTCATTTATTTCTATTTTTACCTTTATCATTTCCTCCCTTCTGCTACACTTGGGCTTGGTTTGTTTCTCCTTTTCCTAGTTCCTTAAGGTATAACAGTAGGTTATTCATTTTATATGTATGCCTCATTTCTTGACCATACCTACATTTATAGAAAGATGCAACTACTCTTGAACATTCATGTTATTACTAGGAATCAATCTTCTTGGTCAGTCTTGTGTGTTGAATTTTCCTTCCTCAAGTTATTTTGACCCAGGGAAAAAATTTAAATATTTTGCTCAAAAAATGTTCTCAATATTTTTCAAGGGTTTATGCAAAATTTAAAATTTCAAGTGAAAGAATAAATCTATTTTCATTCATCACCTCTGCTAACAAAGCATGAAATGTGTGTTTGCCAGTCAGAATCAACTAAAGTCAAGTCCTTGGATGTGTGAGTGTTTCCATCATCTCATTCAACATGCATAATTAACTGACCCATTTAATTATGAGAGGATTTGGTTAATCCCCTTAAGAGCTGGAGCAGATGGAATGATTCATTGTGGTTAACTCCAAGTTCCTGTTACTGAGGAACACAAAAATATTGAGAATGTCACTTGACTTCCTGATATTTTTAATCCTTTAGAGTTTAACTCACAAAAATTAATATTTTCATTCAAAAAATGTTATGTATTATCTCAATTTTCTATAAATGAACACCTTGAAATACAAGAAAGCAAAGGGGCTCCTTATTCTAGGAAATCACTTAAAACAATGTGAACAACAATTTATTTAATCCTCACAATGAATCACTAAGATAGGTGATTATTATTTTCACATTATTTACAAGGGAATCAATGAAAGAATTTAAGTCACCTCCCTGCGAGCACGTGAGTATTAAATGGTAGAGACACAGTCTGAATCCAGATTTCAGGAGGTTCCAGTGCCCGGCAATCAGCAGCTATGCCAGGGAAGTGGTGCTTCACGTGGAACTTGGAAGTCTCTCTGCCCAGTACCGAAACTCAGCTTCATGAATTGTTATCTGTGTAAATTTGGCAATTCATTTGTTTCTCTAAGTCCAGAGATTTTCCAAATGGAAAACTAGTAGAATAGTAATATTAGCTATCTCAATGTATTGTTTTAAAATTGTATGAAAAAGTTTTTGTGTAAATTCTTGTTACAATTTTGGACACAAAGTGTTCAATAAATTATGCCACTGGGTGTACAGTAAGATATTATCATAGTGGGAAGGAGTCACTGAATCTGTCTGAGAATATATTGACGGATAGAATAAAGAATATAAAAATGAGACATTATATCTTTAATAAAATGTCTTTGTGTTTGGAATAGAAGCACATGGTAAATAGAACATTCTAAATAAACTGCATGAATCTACAAATAGAAGAAACCACAAACTACTAAAAGAGCCAAGAGAAAGCCTGTACTGGTACTTGGAAGACCACACATGGTGTTTCAGAGATCTCTGAAATTCACCCTCTTTGGTGCACTTCCACAGCTATTACCTTAATACCCATCTTATATATGTGTTTGATGCATCTGGGAAAGGATCCTGCTGAGAGAATCTAGAGATGAAGATAGAAACCTAAGGAGGGACTAGGTAATGAAGATTAGTGAGGAAAGAGTTTCTATTTTGTCCTCAAATGACAGGGATTCAGTAGGGTATTTTAACTGTCAAGTGGACACAATTCGTGTGTGTTGTACACTTAGAATGGAAATTGAATTGAAGGTGAAATTCTATCAGCTAAATTAAATTTGGTTGTAATTAATCACAAAATAGCAGCGGTTAAGTAAAAAGGTAGCACAAATTAGACTATATGGTGGCTCCAACATTGCCATCATCAGGAATCTATCACCTTTCTCTCTCTGTCATTTTTAGAGTGAATGACTACAGCCCTCAAGTTCACCTCAAGGCAGCCCTCGAGGTTGTACTGACTGCCTCCAAATGGAAGACAAGCCATTACACACTGCTATACTCAACAGTACAGAGGCTCATTACTATAAAGGAGAGAAAGCGATAGTTAACTAGCTGTCCGCATGGATACCACTGCTAAATGCCAATGAGTTCTAATGAGAAGTGGTGCTGTAAAAAGTGCAAAGAAGCGGGTGAATTCCAGAGTCGCAAAAATGTTAGCAGAGATTTGTGCCCAACATTAGTGATTTGGTAGCCAATTCTGATTTTTTGCTTTTGCTTTTTTAAGTAAAAAGCACCAAAAGTGTGTAGAAGAAGACTATTTTGCATTTTGAGGATGAATTTTTGTTGTCTGTAGGAGTGTATATATATGTTTATCTATCTATATGCCCATCTATCTCTGCTCATTTTTTAGCCTCACAGAAAAGAAGGAAATAGATGAGCACATATACAAAAACATAGAAGAGAGAGGTGTAGATGCAGTACCAAAATAAGTACGGCTCAGAGTGGGCGGTACAGTGTAAGCAGACGTTCACCATCTTCATACTGAGTATAACAAAGCTGAAGGGATGAAAAATATCACAGAAGAGGGCTCTGAAAGATTCAAAGATAACTGCCATTGTTCTGTACTTGTCCCGATCTATGGAAGAATATACTCTTCTTGCACATCAGCTATGTTCCTTTTATCAGGTACTTGGTGTCAGGAAGCACTATCGAATGTTTCACTTATTTCAGCTTATTTAATCTGTACACTGGCTCTATGAGATTGAATCATAATCTGCAACTTCCAAATGAGAATATTGATATATAAGACAATTAAGATGAATGTCTCTGTTTATATTAGTTTCTGGGAGAAATAGTAGGAAATCCAACCTACACAGTCTGCCTCTACATTCTGCAATTCCATCTAACACTGCACACATGCTCACCACAAGTAGGACAGGTATTTTATTAGTAGGCACAGTTTAAAATAAAAAAACAGTGACATACATAGATTTAGTAACATTACTAATTATGATTTTACCTGTAAAGCAAAGGGTCATATAGGATGCTTCAGATATTTTTTCTATATTTCGGATGTAGAGTTGTCCCTGAAGCTGCATGACAAATGAGTGCTTTGATTTTTGACTCTGAATCATTATTTATAATACTGAAACAATAGCTGTTTAATGTTGCTTATTTTTTGAAGATTTTGTCTCGTCAATACAATATGCACATGAATCAAGTATTTCCACCTTGAATTTGTTTTTTCTCATTCCTTGTGTGTTGGTATAGACAAGAACATTATTTAATGTCCAAAATGATATTTTTAAACGCAGTAAGAATGTTTTGAAACATTTTGTAAGGTCAAACTGTGACCCTCTCCTGGAGAGTAACATGGCCTAGTTGCATAAAATGATAGCTTTTATTTTTTAATGTCCTATCTTTTAACACTACCTGCTGGACATCTCAAGTCTTTCTGTTTGATATGATACAAATGTTTACTTAAGAATCCTATTGTGAATTTATAGGACTGCAAATGAAAAGTAGGAGATCAGAGAAAACAGCAGGAGTCAGAGAACATGTCTAAAACCCAGGGAGTTGAGCTTTCGGATTGGGAAAAAGACCTCGTTTTTTTTCTTGTGAACATGACATGTATCCCTGGATAAATTGTTTATAATTTATAATTTTTTAGAGAGGTTTGATGCCTTCCATTTAATGATATAAGAAAATTTAATGTTTTCCTAATTTTCTTATATTTTAGGCCAGGCTTGTGAATTGATTTTTCTCATTAGTATGTGCAGGAAAGTATTTATTAAATAGAAAAAATTATTAATTTTTTACTAATTTACCTTCATTTCAGCCACAATGTTGAAGTACATTATAAATACTAGTAGGGTATTAAAAGTCACTTGGCTTTTCTAGAAATACAAGTTTATCACAATAAATCTTTGTGTTCTTATTTTCCTGCATTTCCACTGTCACTTCTTTTTGTCTTATCACAGTCATTTGAACCTACAATTCAATATAAAAATCAATTGAATGTGTATCTTCTTCTGTTTATTATTGAAATAGTACTTTGTCATTTAAAATTTATTTTGTTGTTTTAAGTTTTTTAAAATGGTAAGTATCCCTTAATGAATTATATATAATTTTGTTCCTTAGAGATATTATAACTACATACTACATTTCATTAAATACCTGAAAGCATCTGAGTGAATTCTATTAATTTTCTCAATTTGTTAATAAAATTATTTATTTTGACATTTGTTCTGGCACTTTGTTCTTTGAACACTGGCAGGTCATTGACTATTATTCTTAGTATTATTGAACTATCTTTACTTATACTTCTAATGTACAGTATTTCCATATGTGATGTTTAGCCTACACTATAGCCTTTTTTACTATATTTATTGCATTTGGTGCTAAATTATCCTAAACTTGAAAACAAGAAATGAAGAAAATCTAGGGCCTAGGCTATCTTCCAAGGCCTAGGTTAGTTTAATGACACTGAAAGGATTTGATCTTTATGGACTAAACTTAAAATGAAACCATATGATCTTTATGCTTCTATAAATGGTGCATTTATTTTTAATCTTATGGGAAAGAAGTAAAACAATTTCATAACGAAATAATAGGAGAACAATAATAATAATACATTGCATATTGTCATCTTCGAAGTAGTTATTCTGAGTATAAGACATGGGCATAAAAAATTCTCTAATCAATGTTAGCAAAAACCTACCTCTTCAATGAACTAAGAACCACTAATAGTATAGCTAATTTGCGTTTTTCCCCCTTTTCCCTTCTCCAATCCTAGTTCTGTTTTTCCTTTTAAACAATTTCTTTCCATTTCACAAAATGATGCATTTTAATGACCTTCTAGGAACATCACTAATAACCAATCCACTCAACCCAAAGGAAGAGTAATTTTAGGACCCATTGGATTTTATGGAACATGTCAATGTCACATTCAATAATTATTTTAAAATTTTAAAACAACAATAATTTTTACTGTTGCAGTTTGTTTAAATGTCTACCCAAAGCCTCACGCGGTCATGGAGGCACTGAGTCTAGCCTCTGTGATTGGTTCATTGCCTAGCGCTGGTATTGGCGGTGTGAGTGCTGCATTCATCTAGGGGCAGGGAACCAGTATACAATATAAGGGAGAGAAGGAGGCAAGATTTCCCTCTTTTGCCCTTTCGCCCTTGTTGTTTGCTGTCGCCATGAATGGCTACCCCTCAGCCACGCCATCCTCCCTTGGAGCCAACTGAGTAGGGACTGAAACCTCCAAAAACTGTAACCTTTCCTTCCCTAATTTTGGGTGTCAGGTATTTTGTCTCAGTAATGAGAGAAACATAACCAAAACACCCAGCTTTCTCTTATTCCTTACTTACCTCTACTCCTTCATTTGCCTGTCTCACTCATTTCTTCAGATGTCCTGGAAGTTTACTTTATCATAAGATCTGTATGTATAGGCCAAAACAAACAAAGGAAGAGGTAACAGAGATCTTGACTGTGCCCATAACTACTTATAATTTTTACTGAGAAGTTGTTTGCCTAAAACATCGAATCAACTCAGGAAAACTGTTATTCAGTTACCATGTTGAGGCTTCTTAGAAATCATCGACTCTGAAACAGACTGCCATAAAATGAATGTATTGTCACTTCAGCCCAGACATACACCCTCGCTGGAAAGTCCAAGTGTGGTAATGGTCAACCTGTAACACCCAGCTGAACTGAGTCAGAGTGATGCTGGGTGTGGATGGTCCCCTGAAGATTGTGACCAACATTATAAAAGGAGAACTGGAGGGGAAGATTGTGTGCTGTTGATTCTCCTAAAGAAGCTTGTCATGCTGGTTTTTCTGTTACAAACTCAGATGTTCTCACCATTGGAGGAGCTTGGGTCCTGGTTCATGCTGAGGATGGCTGTGGTTCTGTTAGGAGGAGCTCTGCCCTTACATTGAGCATTGCTTCCTGGCTCCACTGCAGATCATTCAGCCTGCTGGCACAGATCCTTCACCCCACCGATGCAGACTTTCTAGCTTCCACCACTGCCCTCTGGGCCTACCCAGTTCAGAACCTTGATACCGACTTGCATGAGACATTGTCATGGGCCCTAGGCCTCCATCTAGACTCATGGAGGGCATTGCCCTTGGCTCTAGAGTTTTAGTTGGACTTGTGGAGGACATTAGCATGGAATACAGATGCCCAACTGGATTCTTTGGGCCTCTAGTGTGTGGAAAGATCTCTTCTGCAGTTGACTCTTTGGGTGAAAATTATAAAATAATAATATTAGAATATTAGAATTTTACATATTTATTATAATATCAAAAGCTGTTTGTCCTTCTTTATTCATTCTCTCATTCATTAAATTACTATGTATTGGATATCTACTCTCTTTCCAGATAATAATATTAACCACCTTAGGTGTTGTCAGTACAACTAAGAACAAGGTCCCTCTAATCATACAGTTTATATCCTACTGGCAGAGGTGGATAAGAAATAAACAAGATAGGCCAGATAGTGTAAAATACACATAACTATTAGAAAGAAAATTAAAGCAAGATAAAGGTATAGAAAGAAAATTAAAGCCAGATAAAGGTATAGAAAGAAAATTAAAGCAGGATAAGGGTATAGAGAAGGAATTGCTCTAGGGAATTCTCCGAGAAAGTGACATCATGTGAAAATCCAAAGGATGAGGCGTAATGATCTGAGTAGAAGAACAAGGGAGAATGAATGTTCTGGACTCATCCAACTCACCTAGAGCAGCTTGAAGAAGGCTCAGCAGCAGATACGGAGAAAGAGGAGCAATGGTGGGTGGTGAGTGGGGTCAGGTGTGTAGCATTTGTGAGATCCAGTGAGGATGTGAGCTGCAACTTTAATGTATTACTGAAGAGTTTCAGGCAGAACTGAAGTTTGATTAGTTTAGAAAAAGGCTACTGGGTAAAGAAAAAATTGTAGGGAAGACACGAGGGGGCAAGAAGCCACTGCGGGATTCCAAGGCTGGATTTGTCAGTGTGAATGATGGAGCTGGCAACAAGTGCAATCTGTTTTAAAGTAGAGAAAACAGTACCTGGTGATAGACTGAATATGAAGTGGGAAGGGAAACGAGTTCAAGGATTATCTGTCTGCTTCTCTCAGTCCATACAGAAGAAACAGCAACAGTCTAAACTCAGCTTACAATCATCACAGAACTGAAAAAGATAAGTAACTTGTATGTATCATATTTCGTTTCCCATGAAAGACTGTATTTCCAAATAGGTTTTCCTAATAAGATTTCTACTGATTTCATTCTCTTTCTATTCAATAACTTCAATGTATTCTTTTTGCATAGGGAGAGACTTCTGCACAATGGAATCTACTAATATGAATATTTCACTAGTCCATCTGGTTTCTCTTCTTCACTTCTAGCTAGGGTAATTTGCCAAAGTGAAAACTCCTAGTAATCTTTAATGCATTTCACTTCTTGTTTTTCTTTGGCTGAGTGCATTGACTAATCAAGTTTTCAAAGGCCATTGTGCTTAACTTGTTGGAACTTAAGAGTATTTTGAGCCATCCTGATTTATAGGTCTTTATCTTCAAAAAACACTCAAGTAGAGAAAAACGTAGTTTCTAGTCATTCACAGTATTAAAATTCCTAAAGCAAGGGGTAGATTAAAGGCATGTCTCTTGACCCTCATCTTTACAGTAAACTGGCGATTCACCTGTCATAAAAACATCATATAATAGGGAATATGTGACAGCCGAATGGAAGTATGAAGCACCAGGAGTGAGAGGCTGTTCTCAGACCTATAATATGTAATTATTTTATGTCAGGGACTTGGAGCATGTCATTAAAATTGGACAGATCAGTTGGACCAAAAGCAAAGAACTTTTTGACATTCTGGCTGAAGAAAAAGATTTTTGAAACCATTTCAGCACTCATCTCAGTGTAACAATGCTTCCCGTATCAGCAGTATCACATTCTGTGGTTGTGGCTCACAGATTGAATGTGTCACCGATTGAATGGGTTTTTGCTGCTCCTCTCAAGTCAAGAGGAAACTAAAGATCTGGTGCCAGTTAGGCAAACAAGGAATTCACTTCACCTATTCCTGCAATCCTTTCTGTCTGCAGGTAAGCACTACATTTGATTTCCGTAGGAAGTTATACGGATTTTTCCAAGTAGCTCAGCCCAATAGCAAAAAATAAAGCTGTTGTAGCTTTGCAAGGTGCCTCAATATTCCTTTCAATTGGTGAAAATTACATTCCAGGGCCAGATGAAGATTATTTATTTTAGACCTCAACTGTTTGGAGTTTGGCCAATCAGCCTTCCTCATTTGATTCTCAAGCTTACTGACCTTGCTGTAAACCACAACTCCTTTGACTATTTGTTTTACCTGCTATATTTTGTAATGTCAGTGAAGGTCAGTGAAGAAATTTTGTATTTATTAGGTTAGACTAAGTCTTCCAGACATACATTTGGCCTAAAACCATGCCTTAATGAGAGCTTTTGATGGAGAAAAAAACAATGTGTAGTTTTATAGAAATGGATTACTCAGTGACTGTAAAATCAGGATGAGTTTAGAATTAATAAACAAAAGAAAGTATAAAGAAAAGTTTTCATTTTAAAGAGGAAAAGAAGCACAAAAGGACAATGATAATGTGGAGGAAATGCATTCATGTACTGAGTGTGTAAATTTTTGGTATTTTATATAACTTGTGAGTATTCTTTTAGTATTGTATAAATACTGGTGTGCACTTGAATGGCAGTAATTGATGATTTACTTTATTCAAAGTATTATATATGTGTATATATATATATATATATATATGCCATTTTACTATCTTTCAATTTGGCTGTAAAGCTGATCTGAATGATCTGTTCATTGGGTTTCATAATGGCATTATCACCTTCAAGAGTAGGAACAAAATAGAAAAATATCTATCTGCACACTTGTCATTTCATTATTTTATGTTAAACTATGCTAAACATCATTTTCCTTATATGTCTCACTTTAGAAAAAAATATAAACAATAAAAGAATTACCTTATATATTCACAGGGAAAATGTCTTGTTGATTTAAAAAATAATTCAATATACAATTTTTATAAATAGAATAGGAAACAAGATTTCTTGACTCATAATATGATTTCTTATACTTAAACACATGTTCTCCAAGGATATTTCTTTGGCCATTTCCTTGTCACTGAGCTCACTCAATGCATATCCTGAAGTTTTATAATTTTAACTCATTTTGTAATCTGTAATTTAAATATCCTTACTGATTTCTAAGCATAAACTTAAAATGGCAGTCTCCCTCCTACTTAAAATCAGTGTTGTGAATTTCTGCAATATTCCTCTATAAGAATCTTATGGCATAACCCTTCTGCTTAAAAAATTAAATTTGTGATACATTATTGTAGGGAAAGATTGTTCAGACTGAACTCCCCATTTCATTAGTCAAGATTTCTCAAGGTTTAGTTTCAGCCTATCTTTACAATTTCTTTCCACCACTACCTTAAATATATATATATATATATATATATATATATATATATCCCAAGCAATCAGATATTGTCATTTGTCATAAAAATCTTGTGATTTTTTCTCCATCCCTGGTTGCCTTTACTCCTTAGGGTACCCATAAATGTGTACTATTCACATCTTTTTAAGATAACCCACTACCAGAAGCAGAGCTAACTGACAGTCTGTAGCAGCTAGCTCTGTAACTCCTATGACCACTTTTCCCCAGACTACTCTCAGCTGGTGACTGAGCACAGTACAGTTTTTGAGTTTTGGTTCACTCCTACCTTATGTGGTACTTCTCAAACAGGCAACTTTGATTCAAGGAATCCCTATCACCCTGCCTGCAAGATCAAGTTCAAATCCAATTTATTAGAGGTTCTCCAATTAATTGTCTCAGAATACCTGTTTCTTTTCTTCTGATGCATCATATCCTTTTACTACTTTAAAATACATGAATATGTCTTATATTGAATAGTAAGATGAAATAAACCTTATTGATAATCACTTAAAGACAATCATGCATATTGTAAGAAGTAAACACATAGGTCAGTGTCTGAAAAGAATTAAACACTAGGGCAGGTGAACTTATCTTGAAAAACTCTAGGTAAGTACAAAACAAACTTGGATATCATAAGCATTACTTAATATTTAATATGCATCTGATTGATATATAGTCAGATGTTTATGCAAAATATTTTATATCTAGTATTTAGGGGAAATTGATCTCCAAGGAATTAGTCACAGACCAATCCTGTGGGTTCTCAATTGCCTCAGTTGTCAGTATAATCCTAGCTATGTGTAATCTACTTTTGAGATGGACAATGCAGAACTATAATCCTTTTGGACATCAAGATGTATATGAAGTCATTGTTTGTTATTCCCCCCATTTCTTTCTTCTCCACTATACCCTGTCTGTCCTTGTCTCCTTTTCCTTCCTCCATTTCCATATTTCACTTTTAGCACTTTGAGATAAAATGCAATACAACTTGCGAAGACCTCCAATAGAAACATTACTATGCTGCATCAAAATATTGTGGGCAAGTAGACTATTCTCTGCACGGGAGATTGAAGGGATGAGTTGTGAGATTTGTTTTAGGAAATCTTAGAAAAGAGAAGAAAATTTCTAGGCAAAAGCATTGTTTACATGGATATAGGCGAAGGGATTTTTTTGTGCTGGAACTAGTGAAGGCTAGCACATAGAATTTCAGAACAAAGATGGACCACTTTTATAGCAATGCTATAATATTATGTAATAATAATGGGATGTGTATCAAGTCAGAATGTTGTCATAGATCAGAATCGGAAAGGAAGCTTAGCAATGCACAGGAGTGGGTCTATTTACCATTGAATTTGACCCTGGACCACAAGTAACTGTCTACAGGGAAATTTAGAAGACTTCTTTATATTGCAAACAAAATCTGGGGTGAAAAAGCATCAAGCATATCATAAGGAATATTCAACCTCCAGAAGTCATACTATCCAAGTATACTTTCCTGGACCACTCATGCAGTCAAAACTATTATGCATTTCAGAGCACTGAATTGCTAGGTGGGACTGTGACCTCAAGCACTATTCCAAGGGTTCTACATGAGGCATGGGCACTGCCTTATGGTGCCATGTAAAAGGGCAGGAAATGCTACCATTCATTTCAATTTTCATTCAATAAATAGCCATTATATTTCTTGATAACCAGGTTCTTAACAAATATGCTTTTATTTGATCATTAAAATAATTGTGAAATACCAATTGTTACTCATATTTTATAGATGTTGAAATTATAGCTCAAAAATACTTTGTCCATTATTAAAAATAATAATTTGTCAATTATTATGAAGCCACCAAAGTAGAGTATTCAATAAAAATCCAGACTGATCAGATCCAAAGACCTTTTTATGGCATTCTATTCTGTGATCAGCTAATCCAAATAGATACATACAATTATTATAATTGTAGATGAAAGCATCAAACCTAGGAATCAAAGGTATGCACCTATTGATAAGGTAAAGAACTCATCCGTGGCTTACATCCACTGCTTGACATCTGAGACATTAAATTAATTTAACAAATTCTAATATCCCCTTTTATGCTCATTCTTTGTTTCTCTAGAATTCCCACACAAACATACACACACACACACGAACACAAATGCTTCAATAAGGAAATGATTTAAAGCTAATAACATTTTTAAAAATGTAATCTTACATAAAAATATGTAACTTCTTCCCAGATGTAGAATCTTTTAGAAAAGCACATGGAAATTTATTGAACAGCTTCAACATTTCCTGATTCTGCAAAGAAATATAGTGCTTTACTTTTAAAAATCATGAAGATAGGTTAATACTTTATAGATGACAGGATGGTAAATACTTCAAGATTAATTTTACAGCAGAAAAGAGAGTCTATTATTTAGAAACTCAAAAGACAAGCGCAAAGATAATGCGTATATTTGCAAAGTAAAATTGAAAACTTTAGTATCCAAGAATGTCATTGTAATTAAAGAGACTATCAAGATGATACAGGTACAACCCATTGTTCTGAATAAACTCAGCAATTATATATTAGGAGTATGAATATCAAAAGCAAGATGATTAATTGATGATAGGTCAATTATTTCAGTGGTATCAGAGTTAATGTATGCACTGCAATAGTCATACTTGCTGGGATTTTGGTTTTCACTGATAACAATTAAGCAACCTTTTTTCAATAATTTATTCAGTTTATAAGTATTATTACCTAATCATATGCCAAATACTGTACTGAGTCAGCACTTCGGGTAAATCAATGAACAGGAGAGAATAATCATTCCCACTTATGCTTACATCCTAGCAAAAAGACAGAAAAATGCTTTATATCAGTATGACAGGTGAGGATAAGCACCACTGAGTAGGAAGGATCAAGAGTGCTGGGGGGGGGTGCCTTGTGGACAATGCAGGTAAAGTGAAGCCCTCTGAGAAGGCAAGAGTTGTTAAACCAAGAACTCAAAATGGATCAAACGCTGCAAAAATGTCTGCAAACTGGTGAAAGGGGTCCTGAGTCTGAGTTCACCTCAATATTCTAGGACAAGGATCAGATGAGTGATTGGGGAAAAGGATTCAGACTGGGACCAGGAGGCCTTGGTCCCAACCCAGTAAGGCAGAGCCCCAACCTGCACACTCCAGCTAAAAAATGAAATGAGAATCATTATTAAAGAAATGTTGTGTGTATCTAAAGAAGAGCAAGATAAAAAAATAGAACTTAAGAAAATGATCGAAACTCTGAATGAACAATATAAGACACAAACAGAATGCATGAAACAGATGCAAAGAGAAATGCAGGAAATGAAAAATTCCATGGAAAGTTTGAAAAACCACTTGAATGAAGCTGAAGATAGAATCTCAGATCTTGAAGACAGCATGGGAGATCATGGCCATGAAAGAAAAGATTTTTAAAAATAGTAAGGAACCAAGAAACAACAATTCAACAGCTGCAAGATGATGCCAAGAGAAATAACATAAGATTAATAGGCATAAATGAAAAAGCAGGGGTCAATACTAATGACCTGTGAAGACTATTCACAGATGATAGCAGGAAACTTTCCAAACATGGAAAGAGAATCTGAAATACAGGTAACTGAGGCATAGAGAAGCCCAATTAACCATAACCAAAATAAATCCTCACCCAGACATATAATAATAAGGGTATCAGAAATACAACACAAGAAAATACTAAAAGCTGTCAGAGAAAAGAAACAGATCACCTATGAAGGAAAGACTATCAGAATCACGGCAGACTTCCCAACACAAACCTTTAAGTTAAGAACACTTGGAGTGAAGTATTTCAAATTCTAAAAGAAAACAACTCTCAAACCAGATTGATGTGCCCTGCAAAACTATCCTTAAAAATTGATGGAGAAATAAGATACTTTCATGACAAAGAAGAATTGAAGAAATTTATGGCCCTCAAACCAACACTACAAAGAGCACTGAAACACACTCTAGAAAGAGACAAAGAGAGCTACAATCTTAAGAACAACAACAAAAGAAACCACTAAGCAGCGCAAATAATTAAACAGAAAATGTAGAAAACCAACAACAGAAAGATATGATAGGGATGAGCCAGTACGTATCAGTTATATCAATCAATGTAAATGGTCTCAACTCACCAATAAAAAGAAACAGACTAGCAGAGTGGGTTAAGAAACAAAACCCAACAGTATGCTGTGTACAAGAAACACATTTCACTCAAAAGGAAATTCACAGACTAAAAATCAAAGGCTGGAAAACAATACTCCATGCAACAGGAACCCAGAAAAAAGCAGGGGTAGCTTTTATGTTTGCAGACGGTGCAAACTTCAAAGGGAGAATGATCAAAAGAGATAAAGAAAGGTCACTACATACTTGTTAGGGGAACGTTTCAAGAGGAAGAGATTACAATCATAAATATATATGCACCTAATATGGGAGCACCCAACTATGTAAGACACTTCTTAATAGACATGAAAAACCAAATAAACAATAATACAGTTATAACAGGGGACCTTAACACCCCACTGTCACAGAGAGACAGATCAACCAAACAAAAAATCAGCAAAGAAATAACAGAACTGAATCAAACTTGTGAACAAATGGACCTAGTAGATGTGTACTGAGTATTCCACCCATCAACATCAGAATACACATTCTTCTCAGCTACACATGGGTCATTCTCTAAAATAGATCATATACTGTTCCACAAAACATGCTTAAGTAAAGGCAAAGGAATGGAAATAATTCCATGCATATTATCTGACCATAGTGCAGTAAAATTGGAAAAGAATGACAAAAAAACCTACAATAACCACATAAACACATGGAAATTAAATAATACTCTCCTAAATAAACAATGGGTCACAGAAGAAGTTAAAGAAGAAATTAAACAATATCTACAATTGAATGAAAATGCAAATACAAATTACCAGAACCTGTGGGACACAATGAAAGCAGTCCTCAGAGGGAAATTTATACCACTAAACTCTCACATCAGAAACATGGAAAGAACACACATAACCTAATGCTACACCTCAAACTTCTAGAAAAAAAAGAACAAGTCAAGTGCAAAGCAAAAAGAAGGAAATTATTAAGATTAGAGCAGAAATTAATGCAATTGAAACCAAGAAAACAATACAAAGAATTAATGAACCAAAAAGTTGGTTCTTCAAAAGAGTAAATAAAATAGACAAACCCCTAGCCAACCTTATCAAAAAGAGAAAAGAAAAAACTCAGATTCATGCAATAAGAAATGAAAAGGGTAAAATCACTACAGACCCTGTGGAAATACAGAAGATCATCAACACCTACTTAGAAAATCTTACTCATATAGATTCGCTAACACAGAAGAAAGGGACAGATTCCTAGAAACCTATGAATTACCAAAGCTGAATCAAGAAGATGTAGAATTGCTGAACAACCCAATTTCAACTAATGAAACTGAAAATGTAATTAGAACCTTGCCAACAAAAAAAAGCCCAGGTTCTGATGGATTCACTGCTGAATTCTACAAGAAATTTAGGGAAGACTTAATGCCAACACTCCTCAAACTCTTCAATGAAATTGAAGGGGAAACAAGTCTCCCTAACTCATTCCTGGAAGCAAGTATTACCCTAATACCAAAACCAGAGAAAGACCCAACCAAAAAAGAAAATTACAGGCCAATCTCCCTCATGAACATAGATACAAAAATCCTCAATAAAATACTGGCAAATGGAATACAGAAAGTTATGAGAAAGATTATACACCATGATCAAATGGGATTCATCCCAGGAATGCAGGGATGGTTCAACATATGCAAATCAATACACGTAATACATCATATCAACAGGATCAAGGACAAGAACCACATGATCATCTCAATAGATACAGAAAAAGCTTTTGACAAAATTCAACACCCATTCATGATAAACCCTACAGAAAATCGGAATAGACGGTCTCTACCTCAACCTGATAAAAATCATATATCATAAACCAACAGCCAACATCTTACTGAATGGACAAAAACTGAAAACTTTCAACCTGAAATCAGGAACAAGACAAGGATGTCCATTATCACCACTCCTATTCAATATAGTTCTGGAAATATTAGCCAGAGTAATTAGACAAGAGAAAGAAATAAAGGGAATAAGGATAGGAAAGGAAGAAGTGAAATTATCATTATTTGCAGATGATATCATACTCTACATAGAAGACCCCCAAAGATCCATTAGAATACTTCTAGAA
The DNA here is from genome assembly GCA_004363535.1 of Dasyprocta punctata. Lineage (NCBI taxonomy): Eukaryota > Metazoa > Chordata > Mammalia > Rodentia > Dasyproctidae > Dasyprocta > Dasyprocta punctata. The sequence goes on from RJWM01013637.1 coordinate 49,121, forward strand.
GTAATAAGCAAATTCAGTAATGTAGCTGGATACAAGGTGAACACTCAAAAATCAATAGCATTCCTGTACACAAACAACAAAGTCACTGAGAGAGAAATAAGGGAAGCCACACCCTTCACTATAACATCCATAAAAATGAAATACTTAGGAATCAATCTAACAAAGGAAGTAAAAGATCTATACAGTGAAAATTACATTATTCTAAAGAAGGAAATCGAAGAAGATCTCAGAAAATGGAAAGATATTCCCTGTTCATGGATAAGAAGAACAAACATCGTGAAAATGGCCATTCTCCCAAAATTATTATACAGATTTAATGCAATCCCAATCAAAATACCACTTGCCTACCTCACAGAGCTAGAGAAAGCATTCCTGAAATTCATCTGGAACCAGAAAAGACCTAGAAGAGCAAAGGCAATTCTGGGCAATAAAGGTAAGGCAGGAGGCATCACAATCCCTGACTTGAAACTATACTACAAAGCTACTGTGATAAAATCAGCATGGTACTGGAATCAAAACAGACCTGAAGATCAATGGAATAGATTAGAAGATACAGCCACAACTACAAACACACTTAGCCACCTCTTCTTTGACAAAGGGGCCAAACATGTACATTGGAAGGAAGATAGCCTCTTTAACAAATGGTGCTGGCAAAACTGGTTTTCTATATGCCATAAACTAAAACTAGATCCATGTCTATCACCATGCACTAAAATAGAGTCAAAATGGATCAAAGATCTGAATATTGAAACAGAAACACTAAACTTACTAGAAGACAGAGTAGGTAAAAATCTTGATGACATAGGAGTAGGCAGAGTTCATGAACAAAAATCAAACTTCATGGGAAACACTTTCCAGAATCAACAACTGGGATCTCATCTTACTAAAAAGTTTTTGCATGTCAAAAGAAATCTCCAACAGAGTGAAAAGAAAACCTACAAATTGGGAAAATATCTTAGCCAACTGGCCATCAGACAAATGTATAAAGAATTAAAAGAAATCAGGCCCCTAAAATTCAAAGACCCAATCCAAAAATGGGCATCTGAGATGAAAACACACTTCTCAGAGAAAGAAATACAAATGGCAAATAAATATATGAAAAAATGTTCAACATCGATGGTCATTTGGGAAATACAAATTAAAACAACACAGAGATTCCATCTCACTCCAGAAAGAATGGCCGAGATTAAAAAATCAAGCAACAACAAATGCTGGAGAGGATGTGGGAAAAAAGGAACTCTTCTCCACTGTTGGTATGAGTGTAGACTGGTTCAACCATTGTGGAAGTCAGTGTGGAAATTCCTCAAGAAGCTAGGATTAGAGATCCCATTCAACCCAGCTATCCCACTTCTGGGCATTTTCCCAGAAGAGTTGACAACATCATACCACAGTGATATCTGTGCACCCATGTTTATAACAACACAATTTGTAATAGCCCAATCTTGGAAACAATCCAAGTGCCCATCAATCAAAGACTGGATAAAAAAGATGTGGTATTTTTATACAATGCAGTACTGCTCAGCTATTAAGAAAGATTGTATTGAGACTTTTATAAGTAAATGGTCACGACTTCAGGCCATACTCATAAGTTAGATAAATCAAACCCACATGTGTAAATACCATATTGTCTTCCTAGTGTAAGAAACTGAAAAAATATATATGATCCAAAATCTATAATAAATACTAGGTAAGGGTAAAAATCAGCTCAAAGAGCAAAAGTAATTGGGAAGGGAAAATGGGGAAAGAGTGAAGGGAAAAGGAAAAGATATAAATCTGTATATATGTATATGTAAGATAACTAAAATGAACACACTGCTGAATGTGTTCATTATGGATAAAGAACAATTAATACTCATATGATTGGATCAATTTTACATGTCTATATCTATTAATGTAAACAACCATTTTGAAGATAATGATACGCAATATTGCAACCATTGTCAAATTTCTATCCTGTTTTGTAAACCTGTAATGTTACTGTTGTGTATTTACTCTAGTCATTTGTTTGTCTCTTTTGCTTTTTCTCTTTGTTATATATGTCTTTTTTCTCTTAAATAAAAAATAAAAATAAATAAATAAATAATAAATAAATAAATATAATACAAGGAAGCAATACTTATAGAACACCAAAAAATCATAAGGAAAGGAGAAGTTCACCAAGGCATATCCTCATTAAATTCATAGATATCTGGCAAAAAAGAAAAAAATATTTTGAAGGCTGCCAGAAAAAAGCAAAAAATCACATAGTAAGTTAAACCAATTAGAATCACAACAGACTTCTCAGCACAAGCCTGAAGGTGAGAGAGTTTGGAGTGAAATATTCCAAACCTTAAGAGCAAATAACTTCCAAGCTAAATTTACTTACTGGGCCAAGCTATCCTTCAAAATAAATGGAGAAATAAGGTATTTCCTCAAAAATGACTGACTCTGAAGATATGATTGCTAAGCCAGCTATAGAAATAGTACTCAAGAACACTCTGACAGAAACAATGAGAGGAAACTACTAAGGTTAGTGGATAAACAGCAACAAAAACATCAGGAAAAGAAAAACTAACAATACACCAAAGAGACAAAGAATGCAATGATAGTAAATAACCAACACATCTCTGCTCTCCAATCAAAAGACACAGACTGGCAATCTGCATCAAAAGACAGAATCCAACAATCTATCACAGCCAAGAAACTCATGTAATCCAAAAATTATTCAGAGACAAGCAATTAAAGGATGAAAAACAACATGGCAAACACCAGAACCCCCAAAACAAGAAGGGATAGAAATTCTAATATCAGACATGGCAAAACTGATTAGAAAGAACTGGGCATGGTAGGGAACACCTGCAATCCCAGCAACCCCAGGAGGATGGTCATGAGTTTGAGGACAGTCTGGGCTACAGAGTGAGACCCTGTCTCAAAAAAAAAAAAAAAAAAAAAAAAAAAAAAAAAAAAAAAAAAAAAAAAAAAAAAAAAAAAAAAAAAAAAAAGAATCATTTGAAGAAAAAGTCACTAAGTCACAAAGAATGTCACTACATACTAGTTAAAGGTGTGGCTGGAGATTTAACTCAGTAGTGTAAGCACCTGCCTGGCAGGTGTAAGGTTGTGAGTTCAAACACCATTACAAAAAAAAAAAAGGAATGACCCAATAAGCAGAGATAACATTGATAAAACATCTAGGCATTAAATACTGGAGCACTTATGTTCATAAACAAAAACTGCTAAAATTAAAAGATCAAATAAACATCAACCCAATCATAGTAGGGCATTTTAATACCTCACTTTTCCAGAGAGACAGACCAACTAAGCATAAAAACAATAAAGAAATTTCAGAGGTGAACCACAACCTTCAATATTAGATTTAATGGATATATAAAGTATTTCACTACTCTACAACAGAATATATATTCTTTTCAGCAGCACATGGTACTTTTTTCAAAATAGATCACATAGTACTCCACAAATCTTGCTTAAGTAAATAT
>RJWM01013638.1:0-52744 GCA_004363535.1 Dasyprocta punctata
TGGAGAGTTCGATTTCCGGTACCCAAAAAAAAAAGTTAAAAAAAAATACACATCCTTCAAAAAAGCTTTTGCTGACAAACCCAAGAATTTAATGTAAGAATGGACTCAGCCAGTCTAGATTTCATTGTCACCAACACTTCTGTTAAAAGGAGAATCCAGGAGGCTGAGGCAGGAGGATTGCTGCGAGTTTGAGGCCAGCCTAGGCTACAAAATGAGTACAGGGCCAGCCTGAACTGTGTAGCAAGACCCTGCCTCAAAAACTTAAAAAAAAAAAAAAAAAATTCAATATTAAGGGATGAAGGAGTAGCTCAGTAGTAGAGCACTCGGCTAGTATGCATGAAGCACTGAGTTCAATTCCAAGCACAGGCAGAAAAAAAAAAAAAAAGAAAAGAAAAGAAATTCAGTATTAAGCCTTCAAGTGCCAAAGATTTAATATGAACGCTGGCAATCTTGTTACCTGTCGGAGTTGGAAGATGCCTCCTGTCGGGACATCCTTGGCAGGAATCACTTCTACGGGGCAGTATTCACCATTCTCATTCTGTTCCAAGATCTGAACCCAGAATTCCAACTTTCTGGTAACTTCACTCCACCTAGGAAATAGTTGTAGCGCTTGGAAAATCATATATTTTTGCTTCAATACAGGCATCTTAGGGTCCTGCATATGAAAGTTAGCAATGAAGATGGCCTCCAAACAGAGTAACTCAGGAGAATGGGCTGTCATTCAATGAACATACTGGCAAGCATAATGAAAAGCAAAGTTAAACTAAGTTAATATCAGAACCAGAGATGGCTTCTTTTATTTTTTTCAGAAAGCTATGATGACAAATCTGTTTCCAAGTGACTACTCAAAAATTGGAACATTCTGATCAGATGTACAGAATCAAGTGCAGGGATCATCTTCCCACAGACAGAGAAGGGAGGCCCATACGCTTCACCAACTTCATAAACGGGCCAGTAAGAGAATCAAGATAAAAATCTCACCTCCTAATTTAGGATTTGCTAAAATGTTCTAAATGCAGAGAAAGAAAAAGAAAATATAGTCCTCATCTATAATTAGATGAAAGTAAAAACATCTTCTATTTCAGTCGTTCCCTTTTAAATCAACAAATCAGCCTACCTCCTCCCATCACTGACACCGATCATAAAGAACTGTGAGTTACAGGCAGAGTGAAAATAAATGCTACCAAAGATTTTCATCCACCTTTCTCCCCCACCTCCCTTTTTTTGGGGCCATACTGGGGATTACACCCAGGACCTTCACACTGAGCTACATCTCTACCCTTCTTTAACTTATTTTTAATTTTATTTTTGAGACAGTGTCTTGCCAAACTACCCAGGCTTGGCTCAAATTTATGATCCTCCTGCTCCAGCTTCCCAGAATGCTGGCATTACAGGCATGCACGCCAATACCCAGCCAAACCGTTTCTTCTTAAACAGCTACACGCTTCACTTTCTCCCAACACTTTTCAAAGTTCACTCCACTAAGGAAGTTTCACTATGAGGTTAATACCCTGCAGATATCATCTATTCCTGGGACCTGGTACTGCTCAGGAGATAGCAACCTTGACTTAAAAAACAGAAGTAGGAATCGGTGGCAATTTTTTAGAAATTATAACTATAATCTAATGAGTTCCTAAAACTCACCTGTCCCGAAGACTCCGTGTTTTTGCTTGGATGATTCCCAAATCCCACAGGGCTGGGTTTTTCCGAGGATCGTTCATCTTATGTCCATACACTTCAATTGCCAAGGCCCCTTCCGAAAGGTGCTCGATAAAGTCTTCAGTAATGTTAACAGAAAACTCCTGAAAACATGACAATTCATTACAAAGTAGCAAGCACTTTCTGGTGTGCTTAACTCTATCAGAGAAGAGAGAAATAGAGAACAGAATATTTTTGTTATGGAACACAGCTGTCATCTAAAACCTGGAAGGAATGCTCAGATGGTCTAAGGTTCTTTCCTTTAAAGATACAGTGGTGCCTTGGTTCAAGAAGTTACTCCTTTCCACTATTCTGGTTGCAAACCGAATAAGACAAAAACCAAACCAAATTTCCCCATAGGTCAACATGAACCTAACCACTGAATTTAATCTTGTCCAATTCAGTTTGTGACCAGAATCTTGGAAGGAATTAAGTTTGTGAACCGAGGTACACCTGTAACTCTATCAACTTTAAACTTTTCACTTTGAAAGTGTAGCATGTAAGAACAGCAATGTAGTCTATTTTGTTGGCAACCTTTTGGGAGTTATTTTTAAAAGCGTAACTTCAGTAATATAATGACACATGTCTTGACATAAAAGTTACTACCTTACATGTAATAAGGTAGTAGTAGTATGTTGTAGAAATAGTTTTTAAGAAATTAACCAACTGTCATAATAGGAGACAAAGGAGATAATACTAGTGCAAAAAATCACCTATTTAAAAAATTATTCGCCCACCTGTCTATAAGACAGAATTTTGCAAATAGGATCGTTTTATTGATGAAGTCATGGAACTTCTCATCTCTAACAGTATCTCCCCAACTCTCTCTGTCCATCTTTAATGCACTAAAAATATTTCTCTGTTTTAAACAAATGAGAAAGAAATCACACTCACTGGTATAGCAGCAAAAAAAAATTCTGGAACCTACCAGTCCAGGCTCTGCTGGTTATTAGGCACAGGGAAACTAACTGTAACTACTTTAAGCAAACTGAGTTCTATGAATGGTTTCTTCAGCTGAGAAGAGCACCATCACTAAATATAATGGGTAAGGGCCAAATGAAACAATAACACAGTAGTGTATAAACTGAATTTCTTTGTGTGTGGGAGTATCTTTTTGAGTCAGGGTCTCAGTGTGTAGTTCAGGCTGGCCTTGAACCCACTTTGTAGCCCAGGCCAGCCTCCAACATGTAGCAATCCTCCTGCCTCAGTCTCTCAAGTTCTGGGATTACAGGCATCCACCATCACACTCAGCCAATAAAGTGATTTCTTATCTTTTCTCTTAATTTTAACACAAAATTTACCTTTCACTACGGATGAACTATTGCACGACACTTCAGTTTTTGACTCCATCTCCACCCTAAGAAACTCTGCTCCAGACACGTGGGCACAATTATTCAAACAAATAAGTGTTATTTTTGGATTTGTTTACACATGAGTAATTTAAACGTTGACCTGGACTAGAAAATAAACTCACACTGCAGTGATCAAAGACAACCATACAGTGCGGTTCCTTGCTGATGGATGAGGAGGAAGAGGTGTCCACTTCTGGTGCCACCATCACCGGCTCCTGCTGATCCCAGAAGCTGTATTTGCAGAACACAAAGTGGGACAGATGCTGGGGCAGCCCCGTGGCCTGGAGGATTTTAACCTGAAAGGCAAAGAAGGCTCTGTGTTTTAATTAGGAAGTTCGAAGGAGTTCTTTGCATCAGGGACAGGGCTTCCCGTCCTGACTACAGCACTAAGTGCTGGTTTATGGTGGCCGCATCCCCTTCACTCTAGGACTTTATTCTTGCATCTGAAATGGTGACCAGGACTCTGCCTTTCAGTGAGAGGCATGAATCAGGGTGACAGTGACATGAAATGAAGGTGGTGTTGTAAAGCACTTAGTGGATGAAAAGTGCATTTAAATTCTACCCTCTTAAAACATATGAGGATATCATCATCATCTCAGAAGAACAACATTCTTGAACATCAACACCATTCAATGATATGAATTTGGCTAACATGGGTAAGGCTTAAGAATAAACTGTCAAGTACAATAAAACAACAAAATCAGTGCATGTGCCAAAAAGCAACAAATATTCAGGAAAGCAGAGTACGCAGTATTTAGAGAGGGGAGCTGGGTGTGGTGCTGTACCCCTGTGAATGCTAGCACACAGGAGGCTGAGGACTGCAACTTCCGGGCAAGTCAGGGCTACACAGTGACCTTTCTCAAAAAACAAAACAAAATCACCACCCTATCCCACAAGCATGAAGAGGAACCGGTCCCAAGTAGAAACTGTTGCACGCCACAGCATTTTCTGGAGAACTCGGAAGGGGCCATGGATGTGCAAGTGGAAGGTGTGGCGGGGAGCACGAGGGGAGCTGCTGTGGTTTAGCTCCTCCCACTACCTCCTGCCCACTCCAGCACCGAGACGTCCAAAACCGCAAGCCCAACTAAGTCAGTCTCTCCTACTTTGAAGTTGCAAGTGTCCGGTATTTGGTCCCAGCAACAAGGGAAATAACCAAGACAGAAGTGAAGGTGGCGAAGTTTAACATTCTCTGCACCAACCTTTACCCAATGCCTTCCCTATGCACACTGAGCTTTCAAAGGACACGTGTTTTGGGCTGCAGGACCGGAGAGTTTGGGATAACAAAGTGCAGTGAGACCTGAACGCCCCCAGAAAAATGGAACAGATTTTAAACCAACCAAATGTTAAGGTTTCTTTTGGTGGCAGCATTCAGTTGGTTTTACTCTATCTTTTGTTGTTGTTTGTTGTACTGGGGATTGACTGGACCCAGGATTTGAATTGAGCTGTATCTCTAAATCTTCTTTTTAATGTTTGTTTTTGTTCTGATACAGGTTTTCACCAAGTTACCCAGATTGAGCCCCACCTTGTGATATCCCTACCTCAGTTCCCCAAAAAAATGAGATTACAGGCATGTGCCACCATGCTCAGCTCTGGGCCAATTTTTAATCTGTAGTCTTTGTGGTAAGTTGTAACAGTCTAAAACTCCTCCACCTGTGAAGGAAACTAACCCCCCCATGTTAATTAAGTTAAACTAAATTCTGATTTTATAACTAAGCCAATTTTCATGATTCAGTATTAGTCATCATACATTATATTCTCCACTTGGTCACTTTCTGTTTGTTGTATGATTCAAACTACATCTAGGAAAGAAATGTAATGAAAATAAAGTTGAATATGTGGCATAAGTTCATACTCAGCCACCGAAAATGTAGCCTCCACATTTCAGGAAGTATCACGGGCACAGCAAATCGCACCATGCAAATCTCCTCACCCTAGGCACAAAGTGGGTCACATGGGACGTCAACAAGTCTGAAACATCTAGACAGTAACTCCCTGGCAGGCTATGGAAGAGACTGGTTGACTCATTTTATTCCTCCAAGTCAAAGTGAATAATCAATAATCTGCAATTAACTTTCCATGAACTTTTTAAAAAGCCATTCTTTTTGTCTTTTTTTTTTTTTTTTTTTTTTTTTTTTTGAGACAGGGTCTCACTATGCAGTTCAGGCTAGCCTTGGGCTTACTTTGTAGCCCATGCTGGTCTCGAACTCACAACGATCCTCCTGCCTCAGCCTCCTGAGTGCTGGGATTACAGGGGTGCACCACCACGCCCGGCTAAGCCATTCATTTTTCACTTTAAAATGTTTTTACTTTAAGGTGAGACAATGTGGTACATGGGAAGATCACAAGATTCTGGAGTTACACAGATTAAACAAAAATACCTGGCATTCGTTAGCTTCCATGCTGGTACAAATAAGTTAAATTCTTAGTTTTCCTGGACTTAGCTTTCTCCTGGAAGAAATGGGAGGATTAACAGCTACCTTACTGTACTGGGTGAGACTGACCATACCAATGAAAAGAAAGAAAATGAGTGAAACAGAACCAGGAATTGAGTAGATGTTCAACACACATCACTTTGTGACTGAATTACACCTAGGAGCCATATTTTCCTATAGAAATTAATTTCAATTTTAAGGTTGAAATAAGTAGGAAAGAAGAATACCAGGAAGGAGGAATATTTAGGTTACCAGAGTACGAATTGTTTAGGTTTTTAAGTTTCTATGTACAAAAATGAAAACCACCACAAGGTGTCAGAATAGCACAGACTTCAACCCCAGGCTGTTGAAGACAGGAGCCAAGAGACACAGCAGGTCTCACTGTCGTCTGGACTTGTAAACGCACTGATTTTACTTAATGTCAGTGAAAATACTAGTATGTGTGTATTTTTATACGGAAAAATAAATCCAGACTTCTTTTACTGGCCAGTGACATCACTTATATCAGTCTTCAGACTCATTTCTCTCATTTTTCCACCAATGCTTTGTTTACTGTCATAGAATTTGTTTGCCCTTGTCTTTTTTACACAAAAGGCTGTTGTTACACAGGAGAGCGCAGTGTCTGAGATGCGCTTCCCCTTGGAAGCAATCAGGCTCCTTGGAGAAATGGCCAATTCCAGGTCCGGGCCAGGAATGAGATCAAATGTCTACCCCGGAGGTTGTTTTTCCAGATACACTACTTTTTCAGTGATAAAAGATAATTTCCTGGGCTGGGGATATAGTCCAGGGGCACAGCACCTGACTGGCAAGCTTGAGGTCATGAGTTCAATTCCCAGTACCAAAAAAAAAAAAATTTCCTAAGACAGACTGAGAAACTTCAATGCAACAATCCAAACCCAGTTTCTATCACAGGGAGGAAGGGAAGGAAGGAGACAGGGAGACAGAGAGGGAGGGGGAAGAAGGAAAATGAGGAAGAGGGAAGGAGAGAAGGAAGGAGGAAGGCAAAAAGACTCACTGACCGGCTGATTACTCTGATGGTAAAAAGTGACTTTCAAAGTCACACTTACTAGTCCTTCATCTTCAATGGGCCACATGCAGTCATCAAGCCCACGTGTCCCTCTTCAATATTCACATATGAACACCTCAAGGAGGAGGTTCTAAACTCTACTACAATACAGTGAAGATGGACCTCTTAGTGAGTTAGAGTTTCCCCCTCACCCTGAACTCAGTGGAGTCGCGTGGCAGGCAGGCACCCATGGAAAGGAGCCCAACTCTACCAGCAGCAGCTCCCTTCCTCTTGAGCTAATGTAGCTGACTCCTCCCAACCTCAGCTTTGGCTCCAGAAAGGTGCACTGAGCTCAGAACAGGACTGGACCTAAGAAGGCTCGAGGCTTCTTCACTTGCGTTTCGCTGACCTCCTTTCAATAGCACAGGCAGGCCCCTTGCTGATTTCTTGTCATCAAATCCTTCTCAACTTCTGGCCAATGTCTGACCCAATGGCAGCGCTGGCTGGCTAGGGGTGCTTACTCCCACTGCGGTGGTAACTGGGGCAGGTGGCTCTACCTAGGCCACAGAGTCAGGAGCCCATCAAGCCCACAATTACCCTTGAGAGACTCAGCACCCAGAGACAGTGGGCGAGAGCCGACCTCGCTCCTCAGGTTCCCTGGAATCTTCCTCCCAGCCTGCTGTCTGGATGACCCAGGACCTCGGGCGCCTGCTCTACCAGAGCAGCTGGGTCACCCAACACGGAAGTCTTGCGTTCATCCTGTGTCCCCTAAGTTTCGTGCCAACGGTGCAGGGTGGAGCTGCTGGATAGCAGGAGGCTGGCTGCACCCATCTTGTATCCCTGGCATCGGACACCCTGCCCGGCTGGTGACAACACGGGCATGAATGCCATTTGTGGGTGAGCCCACTGCGAGGGCCAAGGGCTGAGGGGTGGGGGACTGGGCCATGCTAAACAGCACAAAAGCATCTGGGTGAAGGAAGAGCAGAGAACATGTAGCGGGGCTGAGGAGTGGCTGCAGCAGAACTTGGGGTGGGACCCGCGCTAGGGTGCACCGCCATCTCTGGCAGGGCCCAGAACCTCCAGCAAGAGGGGAAACTGGGGCAGGAAGCCTGGGCTTCTCACATTGCAGTGCGGCGCTCGGACTCACGTGACTGCGGAGCCGAATGGCCCAGAGAAAACACTGACTCAACCCAAGCCTCACAGGAAGCTGCCGGAAGTGTCGAACCAGTGCTTCCGGACTTGTGACAAAATATGGCCCCCAGAACACTAAGCACTCCAAGATTTATTTGGAGACAGATGTTTTCAAAATTTGAAAAAGAACTTAAAAATTCTTATCCAGACAACCACGGTCTTCAGGACAGCCCTCCTGGGGTTGTGTCCAAAGGAACCTGGGACTCACCATGCAGACCAGTCTGTTCTCCTGGGTGTCCTTCTCACAGGGGACCTCTGCAGGGTCGTCCCCTCCTGCGATCCTTTCCCCGATGGCCCCGCTGATTCGCATCACCTCCACATGCAGCCGGCCCGCCACCTGGGGCAACGGGGCAAAGCAGACACTTGTTTCCGGATATGGTTCCTTTACCCGGAGAGAACTTCTCTTCTGTGTTATAGCCAAGCTACCAGGTATTAGCTTTATTATTTTGGTTTCTTGAGACAGGGTCTCATTAAATAGTTCAGGCTGGCCTTGAACTATGTAGCCCAGGCTGGCTTCAAACTCATGGTAATCCTCCTGCCTCAACCTCCCAAGTGCTGGGATCACAGGTGCGTGCCACCACACCCAGCTCCCCAGTTGCTCTGCCCTCACGTATTAGCGATAACCACCACGAAGCCCTATAGGAACAAGGTATCCATAACATGAATACATATCATTTGTCACTGCTAATAAAAAAGACCAGTAACAGCAGCATCCCACTGCCACCCCACTGTTCCCAGAACCCCTCTCCACAGGAAGTGAGGCACAAAGAGAAAGCCAACCTCTCCCTTCTGGTTGACGATTGGGACAGCATACTGTAACTTCACGTCATAGAAAAGGGACTCGAGGAAGACATTGGCCACCCCAATAAGACTGTGATTTTCCTGCTCATCGTAGAATGGGTCGGCACGCTTGAAATAAGATCGGGTTACCTGAAAGACAGGGCATTCAACTTCAAACACTACAGAAAATAAATGCATTCAGCCTACTGCTTTCAAATATATTTTGACAAAGTCATTAAGCTTAACTTTCATCACTATATATCAGGAGTCTTACATTTCTTAAGGTAAAATAAAGTTTTGTTTTGTTTTTCTGAGACAGGGTCTCACTTTGTAGTGCTGGCTGGCCTTGAACAGGGATCCTCCTGCCTCAGCCTCCTGAATGCTGGGATTACAGGTGTGCACTACCACCCCAGGTTTAAAACAAAGTTCTTGAGCCGGGCGTGGTGGCACACGCCTTTAATCCCAGCACTCGGGAGGCTGAGGTAGGGGAGCGTTGTGAGTTCGAGGCCGGCTTGGGCTACAACGTGAGCGCAAGGCCAGCTGAGCTACATAGTGTGACCCTGCCTCAAAAAACCAGGGCCGGGAATTTGGCTCAGTGCCTTAAGCGCCTGCCCTGGCAGGCGCGAGGTTGTGAGTTCAATCCCCGGTGCTGCAAAAAAAATAAATTAATAAAATAAAATAAAACAAAGTTCTTCTTAAGGCACAGCACTGTGCTGTACTATTCACTATTCTCTCTCTCTCTCTCTCTCTCACACACACACACACACACACACACACAGAAATGGTGATCAGTGTCCTTCACCTACAAGAAGGAAATCCCAATAACTTTATCACTTCTACTTCATGTGGAAATCTTGCCACAAAAACAGAGAAACAGCATATGCTGCCTAGAAAGTGGTCAGGGTACTGAAGCTCTCTTCACTTTTAGGGAAGAGGTCACCACCAGCCTACTGTTCCTACCAAATCACCAAGACACTGCTACAAATAAGGACTGGGCCCTCGGGACAACAGCTGGCATCTCTATTTGTTCTTATTGTTTTAATTCTAAGTTGAAACAAGAACAGAATAGCAAAAAGAATTTTAAAATTTTAAGCAAAAATATTTACGTATATAAATTTATGACAATTTTACAGATGGCAATCTATTTTTACAAAAAAGCAGCTATGTCAATAACTCCATGTGGAAGCAGAACCTGCAGCAATGAAAATACATGATACATCTATTCTAAATATGTACAAATACACATGCCTGATCTAAATGAAAACTTCAAATTGAGGAGCAATACCAGTAAAAAGATCTATGGTACCTACCTTAGGGTCAAAGTTTCTTCTAAAAAAACGTCCCTAATAGTGCAAATATTAAGGTGACATTCAATTTGAACAGCATGTTCTGTAGGTTTATTATCTGCAAGGCTCAGTGTGTTGAGGATGGGAAGAGGGGTGATAAGTCTGAGCTCTGTTCTAAAGAGAATCCCAGACAACACAGGACACAGACGCCTGCGGGCCAACAGAAGGCCTCACGGAAGGGGAGAATCTGCTAGAAACCCAGAGAAGAGAATGGGGGAGAGGACAAAAAGATACCAGAAGGGAGGGTTATTAAAACTCTTGAACAGTTTACAGGATTAAAAAAATTCTGCTCTCCAAACAGCCCGATAACTTTGGGAAAAGGAAGCATTCCCGAGATGAGCAGGCGCGCTCCCCCTCCTGACTGCCCGGGTTGCGGCCGGCCCCCCAGAGCTCACCGGGGTGTCTTCCTCGCACTCCTTCCACTCCTGGTAAAGGTCTCGCATGTCCAACAGCCTGTTGTCCAGTTTCTCCAGAGACCAAATCTGCTTCCCTTTGCCTTTTCTTCTCACCTGGATTGCAGGCTCACTGAGAAGAGAGCCCCGCTGCAAAGACAAGAGGAGGGACTGTGGGGGACACCAGAACGTTCGCTGGCGGTGATGCCAGCACTGAGCGTCTGGACCTGCCAGGCAAAGCTCACCACGCCAGGCTGGGGCTGAGAAAGCTTCCCAGAGGTCCGGCGAGCTAAGCATGCCTTTACATCCAACTGCAATCACAGTTTGAAGCATCAGTATTAGCTTAGGGCTAAGTAGCAATTTACTTCTACGTTTTGACTGCAGTTAGATATAAATTTAAATTTAAAAACCCAAAGACTAGATACTACAGCTTATAGGAGGGTGAAATGAAAAGGTTTTATTTGAGCCATCATACAACCACAGAACATCAGCAGGTAGAAAGAGTCATGCACACCGAGAGACAAGCGAAATTTACTGAGACGCTAGAAACTCAGTCTGGAAGCTGTCTTTTACTTTCAAAAGGGTGACTTTTTACTTTTTATTGAATAGATGGTAGTTGGATGCTTAAAAGTATAAACTTTTAAAAGAGTAACTATGAAGTGCCTAAAAGAGCAAACTATGAAAATGTCTCATTTACTCATCTGTAAGCAACAAACAATACCAGTGACCAAATGTCTGTGGCTTAAATTTGTTATTAAAATAGCAAACTGGATATTGCTGCTGGCTGTATGACGTTATGAATGCACTAAACACGGCAGCGTTATGTGGATCTTACTCCAAAAAGCAGTATTCTGCTTTGAAGTATTTTTACCTGTTAAAAGCACAGGGTGTTTGTTTATGTAGTACTTAGGAGACTGAACTCAGGGAATTCACATTAAACTATGTCCTAGCACTTTTTCCTTTTAAGACAGAATCCTGCTAAGTTGCATAGGCTAACCTTGAACTCATGGTCTTCCTGCCTCTGCCTCCTGAGTAGCACGTACCGCCACATGGCAAAACCTAAGTATTTTCAATGGAAAAATTTCGAGCCACACTCAAGCATCCCTCCGTGAGTTTGTGCCATTTGTGAACTGCAGGAGGAGAGAACCAGGGGTCTCACCAGGAGGTGAGCCCCGCCTGGAAACCAGTGCCATGTGCCGGCTGCTGCTGGAGTGGGGACAGCCACACCCAAGCCTCTCTCCCTGAGTCAGCGCCATTCGCGGACTGCGGGGGTCGGGGTTGGGGGTGGAGGGGTAGAGGTCCAAGCCTCACCAGGAAGCAATCCCTGCCGGGAAACCGTATCATTTTCATTGTTTTGCTGGATTGGGTTTTATTCTCTTTTGTTTTATGTTAAATGAGCAGCTATTTGAAAGATAACAAGACATATTATGGTAGCCATTTGGGATTTATTAGTGGCTTGTTTTGAAGTCCTTTATTGCATTCACTGTTTCGGTTTTATTGTTTCTACTCTGTTCTGTTCTGTTCAGTTTTTACTATGTCCGAAAGTATCTGCAGCTATTTTGAAGACAACAAAAGGCATTATGGGAAGTATTATTGATTTGTAAGGTTTTGAAGTCCTGTTTCACTTATACTGGTTTATTTTTGATTGATTTTATTCTGTTTTATTTTCCTTGGCTTTATCCTCTTTAAAATAAAATTTAAAAAATATAAAAAAAAATTTCAGAGAACTTTTTAAAATCATAAAGTAGAAAATAAAAACAAAATAAGTAAACTGTGAAATACATTGATATTTCATTAGCATCTTGCTATAATCATCTCAAAGAAACAAAATTTACATAGTAAAGCAACACTTTAGTAATTCTTGTCAAAAACTGTAATTCTTTTTCACATCCTACAAAGGTCCTCCACCTTATCTGGAAAGTCCCATTAGTGATCACTGGGTGCTGGCCTTCCTGCGGGAGAATGCTGGTCAGGGGACAACGGTGGGGTCTAGAAACGCCTATCTGTATAAAGCGGTGAGAACGGAGTGAATGAGCAGCTGTCCACTCTAACAGTGCTTCACGTCTCCCCAGCAACGGAAGCAGCCCCTAGGAACGCATGAGCGAATAGGCGGAAGGACAGAGACCCCAAGGTGATGGGCCGCCTCTAGGAGCTCTTTCCATATAAAGCTTGCAGCAAGATACAGCGAAAAGGGCTACAGTCAGGCTTAACAGGAAAAATGCTCACAGTTCTCCCTTTTCAACTCAAACACTACAGGATGAAAGACCTTGCACTTCTCTACCTTTCTGAAGCAGCTACACCCCACTATGTGTGCCCAGGACTGGCCTCCCATTTCTGGTCTGTGTGCCCCACTGTATCTAGACTTTGCCCTTCAAATACTAATAGATAAAATAAACTTTTAAGTCAGTAAAAACTTTCATACTACACAGAGTCTACATCAAAAGACAATTATCTATATAGTAATGATGACATCATGTTCAAGACAGTACCACATTTGCCAAATATCTACTCTGTGCAGAACAGTGACCTTAATGCTGTGATGTCATAAGCAAAAGAAAATGTGATCCTCGCTGTTAAAACAGAACATCTGAGATGGGCTGATCCGAGCTCGCCTGTGGTAAATGTTGTGGGAGAAACAGAACACATGGACTGCCCCAGACTTACCCGAACAGGAAATTTTACCTAAGCTTCCAACAATTACATCCTAGGGGAAGGGTGAAGATGACCGAATGTCAAGGATAGAATATTGTGGCATGGATTTCCCACAATGTTTTACTGAAATTGTTACATTATAGAAAAGAAAGACGTGTGCTCTTAAAGGAAACAACTAATGAATGGTCTTACAGAGCAATCTACTAGCAAGTAGAAAATAACAGTGTAAGTAAATGAATGAATGACTGGTGGGAAAGGGGTTATGGAGTGGTAACAAAATGAAGGGGAGGGCCACTTTAGGAAGATCAGGACAGACTTCTCAGAAAGAATTTAGACAGCTGAGTGAACTGGCAGGGCCGGCTAAGGTAGAGTGTGTCCCTATGCCTCCACCACACTGTGACACCTGAAGCCACCTCATCCCGGGGCATCTATGTGGTGGCGCAGAACGGCCGCCTCACCTTCCTGTTGGCATCCAGGCTGGAGGCTGGAATCTGGAGGGTCACTTTATATTCGGTTCTTTTATCCAGTTCCTCTGCAATGTAATTAGCTTCTCTCACCAACAGATTGGCCTTAACAATTTGTTCCCTCAGCCTCATCAGGCTGTTATTCAATGTTGCTTCTCTTTAAAAAAAAAAAAAAGAAAGAAAAGAAAAGGAAGGATGGAGGAGGGGATGAGGTAACACACCAAGCAGCACTTAGAAAACTACACAGTCATGACATGGCAATGCCAAGCCGCAAACCAAGCTGTACTAGTGCCTTTGGCATACGGGAAACATAAAACTGGCACTGACCATGCACATGCTTGTATCCGAGCTCTGTCACAAGCATGGGCACACCTGTGTGGCAAGCTGGCTGGAGACCAGGGCAGCACTTCACAAACCTGCCTGCGTCTGTGCATCACCCGGGGGTCTGGAGAAACTCAAGATTCTGACTCAGTAAGTTTGGAGTGGGAACTGGAAACTACACTCCTATCACTCTCCAGCTGACAGGGATGCTGTCTGTCTGCAGACCAGGCTCTGAATAGCAACAGCTTAGCGACGGACAGTCTGCACCTAGGGAATAAGGATTTCAGTGCACTGCTAATGAGCCGGCACAGAGGTCAAACTTGCAACCTGCGTCTCATCTCGCACCATGCTTTACCTACCTGAGCTAATCAGTCCAGACAACCAACTTCCTTTTCCCTTTTTTAAAAAGCATCTACCCAAGCTTCAGAACCTAAAGCACAATACAATGATAAAGTACACTTCTTTATTCAAATCCAAAAGCTCTACACACTGAAAATGGAGCAGCACCTAACACACGCAGTTTTAAAGAGTTTCTTTTTTTGCACCACGAGTCAAACTCAGGACCTTGCACTTCCCAGGCAGGTGCTGTGCTGCTAAGCAATATCCCCAGCTGTAAAGAAAGTTTTAATAAACTGGCAATTCCCCATTCAAAAACGGAAAATAACAATGCAAAGTAGCTCTTTGCACTGTACTGCATGACTTTTCTAAGTAATGACAAAGTGTCCCCCTCTTCTTCGGATGGTTGCGATGGTGACACCAGTTCCCCCTACCTCTCCTCTGCCCACTGTCGCAGGCGCTGCTGGGCACTGGGTGAGTGCAGGGAGAACCTGTCCATGCTGCGACAGTTCTGCTTCTCGGGAGACAGCCTTCGGCGGAGCTGCTCCAACTCATGCTCGTACATCAGCCTCTGGCGCTCAAGTGCAGATCGCTTCTCTTCTTCGTGTTGCTGTTCCAGGCTGTTGAGGATCGACTGCATTGGATCTAAACATGGTTTTGTAGAAAAGATAATGAGCAAAAGGTACAACACATTTCCCATACTTTTCTACATTGTTCTACTGTCTGTCATCCTAATTAACATTACCTGACTCCATGGAATAAAATCAGTAATCAAGTCAGCTTCCCTAACTGCCAATTACTGATACTGCCACGTAGTCTCAGACATATTCTACACTATTTTTCATAGACAAAAACCAGTGTTTAGGGCCAGGGATACAGCTCAGCAGCACGGCGCCTGCCTGGCAAGCATGAGGTTCTGAGTTTGATTCTTAGTACAAAAAAAACCCAAAACAGTTCTTCTCTATGTCCTACCACAAACCAAGAGATGAACACTCCAGAAACACTGTTACAGGAACAATAAGCCAGGGGCTTCAAATTTGAGAAATTCTACCAATGAAAACAAACTCTGCAGTTATCTGATTGCATATGAAGACAAAAAGAATGTTTTTATAAATATAATTATCATAACCAGACACACAAAAGAATAGAGTTCTTTACAGGAAGAAAAAAAAAAAGATCAGCAATATAAAGACTCTTTCAGCCAGGCGTGGTGGCTCACACCTTTAATCCCAGCACTCAGGAGGCTGAGGTAGAAGGAGCTTTGTGAGTTCGAGGCCGGCCTGGGCTACAACGCGAGCACAAGGCCGGCCTGAGCTACATAGTGCGAACCTGCCTCGAAAAACTAGGGCCGGAAGTTTGGCTCAGTGGCTTAAGTGCCTGTCTGGCAGGTGTGAGGTTGTAAGTTTGATCCCTGGTGCCAAAAAAAAAAAAAAAAAAAAAGACTGTCTTTCTTTGCTAACCTTTAAAGGTCTAACTGTAAACATCTGTAACTGCCACCTTGAGAAGATGCTACGGTGCACGGCAGACCTGCTCACCGTTACTGCCCAGTGCCTTCATGGTCACCTCCATCTGCGCATACTCAAAATTGAAGTTGATCTCACTGGACACCTCGCTGGAGGAGTCCCCATCCACATCCAGCTGCTCAGAACTGCTGTCGTTCTTCAGGGAGGAATCCTGCTCCTCATCCTCTCGTTCTGCTTTCTTCTTCTTTTTAGGCAAATTGAGTCTTAGAGTGCACAAAAGGATTTAAAAAAAAAAAATCAAGATCACTACTTAGTCATTTCATTTCTTAAACACTGACATTTGCTGGACCCCAAAGGAATACCATGAAATACAGGACAACTGCTGTTTTCAGGATCTTTAGACTCCAGTAGTAGAAGTAAAACACTCAGATGTCCACAAATAATCATGATGGAAAGTGGAACCCAGGCCACCTGACTGCTAGGAGCTTGGTGGAAAGAAAAGCTGAGGCTCCTTCGGAGTGGACGGTAAAGGAAGGGTAGCGGAGGAATCTGTCCATGCTGAGCCTCACAGGATACAAACGCCAGGCAAAGGGAACAGCGCAGGAAGAGATGTGTAAACAGAAAGGCTCCTCATCTCTGGAGCACATAAGCATTAAACAGCACAATACACAGAATCTGCACGACATGAGCTGAGCGACAGAGCTGAAAGTCAACTTAACCCAAACCACTATGGTTTTGAAGACTAAGCCTGGCAATTGCTACCTGATTTATTTTGAGAAGGAGGAAAAACTGCCCACAACCTTTGTACCCCTCTAGCCTTTTCTTGGAAGCAAAATACAGTACCAGTTGGCCTACAAAAAAGGGTCTCTATTATTGACAAGAAAGGTCAGTGTGACAGCTGAGGCACACTGTCCAGTGATGGAAAGAGGATGCCAGGACATTAATGCTACACACACTCCTCTCTGACTGTCACCTCCCAATGACACCAGTCTGTCTGGGGAACAATTTGTGTGCAGCCCCGGGTAAAACCCTGCCTTTTCCAGCCTCCTTGGCAGCGAGGAGGCAAATCTGACGTGAGTGAAGATTGCTGAGCTGACGAGAGAACAGCCACGCTGCGCTGCCCCTGCAACCTTCTCCCGCCTTGAGCTGAACACCATGCTCACAGCAAGAAGAGCTCAGTCACTGTGAGACCACAGGGAACACCACGACACTGGCAGGTGACAGCCAGGAATTTCTAAAAGGGTCACTCAACACTAACAACCACCTCCCTCTGATTTCTTGTTCTGTCAGAGAAAGCACTGATCTGTTTATGCTATCCCTGTCAAGGATGCTGTTACTTGCAGCTGAAAGCATTCCTAAAGGAAAGACTAACCTGATTTCATGCCTTAGGAAATGACAACCACCATTATTTTTAAGAAAAATGCATACATGTACATCTGTAAATAGGTACATATACACGCAAATAAAAAATAAGCAGGCCAGAAAAAAGATAATGCAGTATTATACTAGATGGCAAAATACCCATCTTCCAGAGGGAAATAAAAAGGTGAAAACACGCATATAAAATAAGAATTTTTCCTGAGTATACTGTCTTAGTTACTTTTCACTCATTGCCAAGACAGAATACCTGATGCCCAAAATTAGGGAAGGTAAGGTTTATTTCTTACAGTTTCTCAGGAGTTTCAGTCCGTACTTAGTTGGCTCTAAAGAAGCACGGTGTGGTGAGGCTGCCGTTCATGGTGGCCGCAGCCGCAAGCGTGCTCCAGAGAGAGAAAGAGTGCATGCGAGAGACAGGGTGGGTGGAAGCGCAAGAGGAAGACTCGCCTTCCCTTACACTGTATCTCAGCTCCACCCCGGGGCGAGTGCTACACAACAAATCAGTAACAAGCACCAGACTCAGCCCCATGAAAAGTATATGAGGACTTGGCAGTACACAGTATATCACCCAATACACTATCCCTGTGTTCCTAGGGTTCAGACACATTTGTTTGTGTAGTGTACAAACATATAAAAACATGCACACAGCAAACACATACATATATACGCACACACTCAAAATAATGCATAATTTTTACGACGTTTACTTCTATTTCAGAGTATAATCTTCAAAAACATTTTCCCTTTAAGGGCCATACAGTGTCGTACCTGAAGAAATGGTTATTTCCCCATAAGATCCTGTCCCCATGGTGTAGCTGCACTGGACTGGAGACAGAAGACCCATTTACGAATGTTCTGTGGAGAGAAGAGGAAAGCCGTGAATGGTGATTTTCCCATCATCTGCTTTAATTTTCCAGTACTACAACGGTCTAGTTCCTAGGGGAAACAAAATAATTATAATTCCCCAAAACAAAACACACCCTTGGTGAATTTTAATACTCATAGTATTTACTTCTTCACTGACCTCCCTAAAATGTTCACAGCACCAAGTACAAGAGGTGACATTGAGCTTGTCACTTTGAGGAAAACAACCAGCAGCATTTGTTGCCAAAGGTAACATTAAAACTTTCAAATAAAAATTAAAGTTTTGAAAACCTCACGTCAATGTCCTCCAACCAAAGACTACCAGGAACTTAGCACGGTGAACAAGGTGGGTTTACTGCTCGCACTGAGGGACTGTCAGGTGTCCCAGTGAGACAGTGTGAGACCTGAATTTTGGCTGGATGACTTCAGATGCCATCAGAAAACGTCAGTAAACAGGGACCTCCCAAATGACATTCATGAGAGCACATAAGCTTGACGGGCAAACATAGTGGGCAGGAAGGGCGGGTGCCAAGAAGTAGGAGCTGCCAGGTGGGGTGTGAGAGACTGTGCCCAAGACAGAAGGAAGCCCACCAGCTGTGTGTGAGTGAACCAAGCAGCAGTTCAGGGTGGTGCCAAGAGCTCTGAAGAGACCTGGTGAGGCCTGAACGAGGCCATGGAAACGCAAACACAGACAGAGGAGTTACTGAGGTCAAACAGAAAGGGATTTGTATCAACCTGGATGTCTTAAGTGATGCCACCACACACTGGTGTATTTTCTCCCTCTTCAAAACTGCTGTGATGTTAAGACAAATTCTAGTACATTACCTGGTATTCTTCTGAGGAGTCAGCATAACCTGGCCTTCTGAGGTGATGTCTATAATGCAGTGCTCAGGAAGAATTCCCATTCCACACAGCTGGATGTCCTGGGAATTTGCTGAACCTATCAATGTATGCTCCTAAGAGAAAATCAAATTTGCTCATGACATTGTATTTTCACATGTGCACGAACCACAATCACCTGCACTGAGCCCTCTTACATTAATCTATTATCTTAGATGAAAGATGTTTTAAGGCAAATGGAGGCTTTCTCTGCAATTTGGTCCATAAGTTACATTTCTTTATAAAGAATAACACTCTGCTGACTTGTGCCTTTTAGCTTAAAACTATTTTATATTCATGTCTAAAGCATAAAGCTTATACTCTACTACAATCTTGATTTCAAATGTGAGCCATGTGTTGATGATGTACCAAAATTATAGTCTGAAAACCAGTTTCTCAATTGGACATCCTTATCTCAATCAAAATGAGTCAATGACAAAGATAACAGCTACCGACATGTGAGGGTCTGAAAAGACTCGAGTTATTTTATGAATCTCATTGTGTCCCCTAACTTCACAGAAGACATATTACAGATTAAGTTCTTCTGGTCTCAGAATCCCAATTGCTCACCTCCAGCCCTGCTTTTTGGCAGGTAACTCATCTATCCTTGATGGAGAAAACCGCCTAAGTGGGCTCCCTCTAGCAGATGCTTTGTACACCTTGATCACAGATGAAAGTATCTGTGATGAACATGGACAACACGGGGCTGACTATGCTGTTGCTACCAAAGAGGCCAGGCCCTCAACTGGGTAAAGGACAAAAGGATAAATATTAATCTTGGTTTGCTTGTTTTCAACTGTCTACACCCATAGGAAAAAATGTTCCCCTTATAGATAATATGCATTAGCCTTCTAGGAGTATATAAAAATTCAAGACATTAAAAATCTCAAATTTGAGTTAATGCTATAGAACCCCAGTTGTTAAGCTTTAAAAAACTGGAAAAACAGAGGGAGAAGATTCTCCTCTGTAATAGAAATTGGGGGAATGTTGGGACAAAATAACAAATTTATAGATATTTCATGACTAATTGGAAGACTGACCAAGTTGCTGTTCTGCTGTCTCTGGTAAATTCAATTGACCCTGACAATGTAAGAGCCATTGCCTATACCCTAAGGCAGCTTGGGCTGACCTGTGCTCAGTCAGTCAAGTCTCTCTCTGGAACAACTCCTATATTATGGTAATGTTCTTCACCACTTTCATTCAGTCAAGTTTCTCTCTCCAGAACAACTCCTGTATTACAGTAATGTCCTTAACCACTTTTGTTCAGTCAAGTCTCTCTCTCCGGAATGATTCCTATATTATGGTAATGCCCTCAAGTATAGTCATTCTGTAAGAGTCCCCTCCCCTGGTTCCTGGAGTGTTTCTATTGTTTCAAGACTAGCCTGTCTGTCAATATATGATTCAATGTATGTAACCAATCATGTAACATTTGGTCACTTGCCCACTGCTAATTCTATACAGACTAAACTCCTTCCGGATTAGGGGCCATTGCTAGGGAGGAATTATCCCTGCAACTGTACATTGGCGTGAACAACAGTCTGCCGGTGTAAAGATTAAATGCTGCCATCTTAAAACAAAAAAAAGAAGTGGGCTCCCTCATACACACAACCTCTGACTACCTGCACATGACTGACTGTTGACAGGAACAAAGCAGTGTTCCTAGGCCCCCTTGTTTTTCTTTTTTCTCTCTTTCTAAGGGACCCCTGAGTCAGAGGTCAGATGTTAAATATGTTAGGCTTTGTCACACCCCTGCCACATATTGTGTACTATACTAGACGAGCCAATACCAGTCTTTTATAGGCTGTTCTTCTGCCCTTGCCGTACAAAAGCAAACAGAAAGTACGTAAATGACTAGGACGGACTAAATTCCAATAAAATGTCATTTAAGAACACTGAAATTTGAATTTCATATTAATTTTTCACACGTCCAAAATATTACTCCTCTACCATTAAAAATATAAAGGCCAATCCTTAGTGCTCAGCCACACAAAGCCAGGGCAGACTCCATGTGGCCTGAGGGCGAGCCTGCCAACCATAACTCAGGTGAACAGGTCCATCCTCTGTGGTAAGCTAAGGCTCCAACACCCCGGTACCTGCCTCTCGCCCCAGCCTGTGCTCCCCGATGATAACAGCAGGATCATGCTCCAAGTGGGAAAGCAGGCCTGAGAGAAAAGGGCCCAAGGCCGCTACGGAAGAAGGAAACTCCTCTGGAACAGATCTGTGTAGGCCTCTCTCCTCCTGCTCTGAACAGCTGTAGGGCGGAGTACTAACTGTGCCATCAGCATCCTTCCTGTCCTGGGGGAGGGACAGTGATGGGGAGAAGGTCCTGGAATTGGTCCCCAGACTGGGGCCACCGGCTCCAGACTGCTGCCCTCTGGCTCTGCTTCCCTCCCTGTGAGACTCTTGCCCCAACCCACAGTGTCCTTTAACAGCTACATCTAACTTCATCTTAGAAGGACTCTCTCCTGCCAAACACCAATTCCTCTCTTCTCCAAACCCTGAGTACATGTGTGGGTCAATAAGCACTGTAATCTACTATTTCATAAACGCTCTTTCCCCCTTCTTTGGGTAGCAGCCTATACAAGACTCTTGCATCTGGCATCACTGGCATAGAACATAATACACGGTGGGGGCTAAACATCTGTTGACAGAATGGATCATATATCATCAGGGCAGAAGACATTAACTCAGACAGGCAAAGGTCTAATCCAAATTCTAGAAAAATAATTTTGCTTTTCCACTACATATATTGAGCATTGGTCTAATCTAAGTTCCAGAAAAAAAATTTTCATTTTTCACCAAATATACTGAGCACCCATTATTAGTTGGACACTGAAGAAATAAATCTTAGAGTTTACATTTTAAGTGACAAATTATGTCTATCATTTGAGTATATAATCTATTTCAGCTGGGTGACAGTACCCTGGAATCTGAAACTCTGACATCAACAAGCTCCATTCTGCCAAAGCCTGTGTTGTTTAAGTCAGTAAGCTTTTTGTCTAATACTCTAGGCAATACTATACAAATACGAGGAAAAGACAAAATTTCTCATAGCAGATGATCTAGTGAGCATCTGATGCTGGGAAGGTACAAGGCAAGCAAAATGAGACAAAGTTAATTGGGGATGGCACAGATCTCAGTATGTAACAGTATGAAGTGTACCAGCATGAAGTGTTCCAGAAGATCCTGGAACAGTAAGATTCTGTTCTGGAAGAGTGAGAGGCCATGAAACTTGGAATCAGAAGGAACTCCAGGGATTTTGACTTCCTTGCAGATGGTGTGGCTAAAGCTGTCTGAAGGAGTGAGGTCATCACTCTGGAGTTACATGTCCAGCATTTCAAAGGACTCACAAAGCCCAAGGCAAAGAAAGAAAATAGCACAGTCTCCAAATTCCACCATCCCACATCGTGGTGTCACTTTACTGAAGTGAAAACTGTTCTTGGACTGAGATCACCCATCTGAATGTGCTTGGTCATGAATATGGCCTTGTTGTGAGGTTAGCTTGGGCAGTCAAGGCACCAACACTGCCTCCAACACCAGCCACACAGGGCTGACCACACAGTCTGAAATGGAACCAGACACCTCCAAGCAAATGACCAGAAGCATTCTGACTCCTCCAAAAATCCCTGAATGGTTTCTTTGTTCAAACTTTTAGTTAAAGAACAGATATGAGTCAGGGATTTTTCTTGTGTGTGTCTGTGTGTTCCAACTTGAAGTACATCATATCAGAAAGAAAAAAAATTCCTGGGTCTGGGAAACAAAAAGGGCAGCACAGTTAAGTGCCATTCTAATATGAATGTCTCCTGCTGACTTCCTAGCTCAAAAAGCAGAAGCACAACAACACATTCTTTTTAATAGACAAGGTTACTACTTGTGTAAGGGACCACAGAGCATCAAATGAAAGTGGGATGTGGAAAATCCATAAGTGCAGTGTTTGCTTATAAAATGACTCCACATATTAAATCTCCGCATTAACCCGGCACAGTAGTCAGAGTAATTCCCATGCATCTGCAAAGGAAGAACCTGGAGACGGAAGGGGAGAAGTGGCAAAGGCCTTGACCATGAATTCGCCACACAGGCCACCTCTCTCCTCCTGCAGTACAGTGCCTGAGATGTGCACACATCACAGCATGAGTCAGAGACACAACTTAGCTCACAACATAACCAAGCATGGTGTAAGATACTTATTAACAACTGGGGCTTATCAGCATGGCTGCAATTATTCAAGGACATATTTGAATAAAAAGCAGGGAACCAACCAATATGAGCCCTTTTACAAATGCAGTCACATGATTCTCTATTTTTAAAGCTATTTCCAACCTAATCAGCTCATCTGCTTTACATTTCTGGTTACATTAATTAATCCCACCTTCACAAGGAGGAAAGAAAGTATATCCTAATAAAGTCCACAACAAAACTAACTTATGCTCTGGGTTTGACAAAGGCAATTTTACTTCTCATAATTTATGTGGTAGCTCAGGATTCATGCTTTTTCTAAAGTTGTCTTGTCTTCCTAACATGTCCCATGATTTACAAATATTATGGTTTGGTTCTTCAATGCCTCTCAAGTGTTTACATATTGAATCCTTGGTCCCCAGCTGGCAGTGGAACCTTGAGGACAGGGATTCTGGTTGGAGGAAGCAGGTCAGGGATGCCTCTGAAGGGGACATGAGACTCACCCCTCTTTCTCTGTTCTCTGTCTGCCCCGATGTTCTGCCTCACCACCACCCCAGAAGTGACACAGCCCAGACTCAAGTAACTGTGGATTGAAACCCCTGAAGCCGTAAGCTGAAATAAACCTTTCTTTAAATTTCTTTTCTCATTATTTTTGTCACAGCAGTGAAAAGCTAACACACCAATATTTATCTGTGTTTTCTGTTCTATACTCTGACTCTCTCAGTTTCTAAGTGACTTACTCTCTTTTCTTGCAGATAATAAACTCAAATCTTTTTTATTTTCCTAAGAGTTACTGGAAATGCAAATTCCTTAATAAGTGGTCCTAAGAATTTTATTTTCTTTAAACGTTTCCTCTCAGGGCTGGGGATATAGCTCAGCGGAATAAGCACCTGCCTGGCAAGCATGGGGTCATGAGTTTGACCCCTGGTACCAAAAGAAAAAAAATTCTAACATTTCTTCTCATGAGCTAACAAAAATGCTCACAAAAAGCTTCATATAAATCAGTTACTTTCATCCAGTGACTAAATGAAACATTTGGTCTTAAAAGTCATCTTTTAAGCTTTATAATCATTCCATAGTGTAAGTTATCAATAATGTTAAATAAGCTATTTAACCTGTTGAAAATAATACCAAAATATAGCCGGGCGTGGTGGCGCATGCCTTTAATCCCAGCACTCGGGAGGCTGAGGTAGGTGGAGCGTTGTGAGTTCGAGGCCGGCTTGGGCTACAACGCGAGCGCAAGGCCGGCCTGAGCTACATAGTGCGACCCTGCCTCAAAAAACCAGGGCTGGGGAGTTTGGCTCAGCGGCTTAAGCGTCTGTCCTGGCAAGCGCAAGGTTGTGAGTTCAATCCCCAGTGCTGCCAAAAAAAAAAAAAAAAAAAAAAAAAAAAAACCAAAAATATATTTTTATAGGACTAGACTGAATGACATCATTCAAAGACTAAAAAGGGAAACTGATCCTAGAAACCTAAGACTATTCTACATTTCAGCTCCTTCAAATAAAAACCATGTGCTAACTCTGTTTTCTGAATAAGCCTGTTTCCTTGAGTTTAAAAGCACTTACAGCATTACAGTGCTCTGAGCAGCCACATCACTCACCTTTAAGTAGTACACTAAGAGTTCATTCAGAGCAGGGTCAGCGTTCAGATTAACCAGGAAGCACTTATCATCCCCGACTTTGATTCCTGAAGACTGAAGTGATATCCCAAGGCTCTCCAGCTGTTTCTGTCGCTCCTGCAAACATATTGGAGATGTGAATACCCTTCATGGCTTATTTAGGACTAGGGCTGTGGCTCAGTGGGGGAATGCTTGCCCACTGAGAGAGGTCCTGGGTTCTGATTATTCAATATCTTTATAATTCAAATATGTTATATTCAATATAGCACTGCAGATTATTGCATCATGTTCTTTCCAAACTATCTAGTTTTACTTTGCTAATTAAAGTTTTTTAAAGAATAAAGCCTGTTACAAATAGCAACCAAGTGAACTAGTGAGTTCTCAAATTTCATTCTTAAAAATATCCAACACCTTCAAATTCAGCTCATTTACCTCTGTATATGTGAGCAAACAAGAGTGTATTTTACTCAACTACAAACTTTTTTTGTTGGGGGGAAGGGGTACCAGGGATCGAACTCACAACCTCGTGCCTGCCAGGCAGGTGCTTAAGCCACTGAGCTAAATCCCTAGCCCTCAACTATGAACTCTCTAAAATGCCAACTTTTCACCCTACACTCTCCTGCTTGACACCTTAAATGACTCCCTAGCCAAGATAAAAGCCCAGGCCTCTCAGTCAAGTCCCAAGGGCCCATGCCATCTCTGTTTCACATCTTGTCACATCTACATACAAACCCTGCCAATCGGTCAGGTGGAACGTGGTCCAGGTCCTTGAAAGGACTACGAGGTTGTCTCTGCTTGCTATCACATAGGGGATTTTACACGTCTTTCTTCTGCCTAGAACAAGCTTGTTCTCATTCTCAGTGGCATTCTGTTTACCTGACCATTTGCCTTATGCCAGACTGCAAGCTTTGCAAGCATGGGTCCTAACTTATGCACAGCGTGGGACATATAATAAGCACTCAAAATACGAGTGTTGTCACCTCATCAAAGAAACCCTCATGTGCCGGACGTGGTGGCGCACGCCTTTAATCCCAGCACTCGGGAGGCTGAGGTAGGAGGAGCGTTGTGAGTTCTAGGCCAGCTTGGGCTACAACGCTAGCGCAAGGCCGGCCTGAGCTACGTAGTGCGACCCTGCCTCAAAAAACCAGGGCTGGGGAGTTTGGCTCAGCAGCTTAAGCGCCTGCCCTGGCAAACGCAAGGTTGTGAGTTCAATCCCCAGTGCTGCAAAAAAAAAAAAAAAAAAAGAAACCCTCATGCACTGCATTCCAGCTCTGATTCACAGGAACACCGACCTTTCCTTCCCCTGTATCTGCCAGCCTCTGAAAGCCATGCCGCATGGGAGGGTGTGCACATATGGCACACGGGAGCCTCCCAGCAGGACATTCTGGTGAACTGAGACAGGGTGGTGAGTCTTTGACTATGAATAAAGAGCATGTGATGAGTCACAGACACCAAGGACCTGTGATTCTGGGACAAAACAAAACAGACTAGGGCATTTAATAGGGCCACACAACAAGCCTGCAGCATGATTAAAGAAAGAGAATTTCATTCTTTCTAGGAGAACCATCCTAATTCACATGGCCACTGCAATCCACCTATGAGTACACC
This sequence comes from Dasyprocta punctata, assembly GCA_004363535.1. NCBI lineage: Eukaryota > Metazoa > Chordata > Mammalia > Rodentia > Dasyproctidae > Dasyprocta > Dasyprocta punctata. The sequence goes on from RJWM01013638.1 coordinate 25,956, forward strand.
GCTACAAAAGTAGGGAAGGGGCATCTTGGTTCTGGGTCTTTGAATCAAAGGTCTTTTTTAACAAAAAGAACTTTATACTCTACCCCATAAATAAGTGCCAACTGGAAAATTTTTAAAGTTAAAACAAGTTAAAAATAAATAGCATTAGGAATCAGCTCATAAAAAGTACAGTAAGCCCCTGACTTACGAATACCTGTGTTGTGAATTTTCACAAGTGCACTGTATAAGACTCACTTTGTGGGCTTACAAAGGAATTCGACTTACAAACAATTCTCCTGGAACAGAACTTGTTCATACATCAGGAACTTACTGTATGTTACAGTAAAATACAGTTATGTTTATTGATATCAAAATATTGCTTCTGATATCAAGTTATTTTTCAAATATCAAATATTAAATATTTTATTCTGTGTGTCTTACCTATTCATTTTTGCTGAAGTCTCAGATAATACATAAATGAGCCCAGCTTTGGGTTAATAAACCTTTACAAAACAAATGGCATAGACTAGGCATAGCCCACAAGTGTTAGCTGCCAACCTCTGATCTCAAACTTTTGATTTCATGTAAGTGTGCATTTCTTAATGAGAACATAAAAAATGAAAGCAACAGACAATTTGGCACAGAAGTAGTAGCACTGAAATTAGAAACTGATTTCTGTTTACTCAAAACCATTATTAAACATACTCCTTAAAAATAAAGATATGACTTTTTTTCTTGAGAATCTTACAAACTCATTAGAGAATAAAAGCATCTTGACATAATGCATGTATTAGGTCAAACAGCACAGGGCCACCCCTGAGAGCTGGCGCACTATGGCCCCAGGACTAACAAAGAGCGTGCCTGGCCTGCAACAGCCCCAAATATGATGTGAGAAGTTCTTCAAAAAAGACACATGTGCCTTTAATACCAGCACTCAGGAGGCTGAGGTAGGCGGAGCGTTGTGAGTTCGAGGCTGGCTTGGGCTACAGTCTGAGCAAAGCCAGCCTGAACTACATAGTGCGACCCTGCCTCGAAAAAACTAGGGGTGGGAGTTTGGCTCAGTGGCTTCAGCGCCTGCTTGGCTAGCGTGGGATTGTGAGTTTGATCCCCGGTGTCACAAAGCAAAAAAAAGACACATGCTCAGTTTACCTGTGATCTGCCAAATTTATCTGACCACAGACTTACTTATATTTTGTGACTACACTCAAACACCTTTCTTTAAATGCCAGTCTAGAACAGGAAGAGGTAAATGATCAACAGACCAGGTGTCATCAGTGAGTGAGAGAAAGGAGAAGCTCAGCAGCAGCAGGGCCTGGGGCTCGGCGGCTCAGAAGCTGAGACACTGAAGGAGGTGCTGGATAAAATCAGCAGAGCTTGCAGTTGGGCTGCACACCCCTTCAATCCCAGCATTACAGCCGACACGGCTAACACCGGAGGATGACCGCAAGCTCAAAACCAGCCTGGATTACACAGCGAGTTCAAGGCCAGTTGAATTTCATAGTGAAGACCCTATCTCAAAAACACAAACAACAACAACATAAATCAGCAGAGCCCTCCAAGAGGACACCTGCAGGCAGAAATAGAAAAGATGCCAAGGATAAGGCCCTGACACTAATCTCACTTAGACTCAAACTGCTTTGTGTCTGTTACCACAACAGCACTTCAAAGCCAGTGTTTCACTGTTAGGGTAACTCAGAAAAGTGCAACACAGTAATTCCAAACTGTACAACCACTAGAAGGACTTTTAAGTCATGAAAAATATAAAATGAGACATAATGAGGAAGAGTTCATACACTGGTGTGTTTCCTTCTCTGTAATCTGGGGCCCGGGCAGGGATACGGATGAAATGAGGTTGGCCATACACTGATACGTAATGAAACCAGGTGTTGGGGACCAGTGCACTTATTACATTCTTCACCAATTGAAAATGTCTATAATAAAAATGTGTTTGAAATCAAATTAAAACCTAGTTTACACTAAGGTAATATCCACTTTATGCTAAGTAAGAGTAGTACCTTCCTCCAACATGTGCAGTGCACATTGATTCTGGACGGCACATTTAAAGAAGAAATGCACTGGATGATGAAAGATGTCATAAGTTCCACAAATTCTCTAATCTGAGGAGTAGCTAAAACACAGGTTTAACTCAGAAGAGGGCAAGAGACAGAGAGGGGACTATAAATAACTAAACGACTGAACTGGATAATAACAGTCCTTATCTTGTGGGGCTACTGAAGGATTACGTAAAATACTTTAGTTCTAAGTGCTTATTTGCAAAGTGCCCAATACAGAAGCCTACCCACCAAGTGCTGGCTTTACTGTCATGAGTCACTACAGACAGATGGGACACAAAGGAGGACAGATGAGTAGAAATGGAAAAACAAAAGCCTTCAATTAAATAGCTACCATGAGAGTCATCCAGTCATGAGAAGACTACTAGCAAGGTCCTGAGCTCCGCATCTCCGTATATATTTCTCAGTCAGAGACTTCTCAGCACCGTTCCCCAATGCTGAACTTCACCTGGTAATTTTAAACTAATGCTAGCTAATATTCCCAACCAAAGAGCTCACAACCTTCCCTACCTTAGGTTTTTCAAGAATGAGTCAGCCGGGCGTGGTGGCGCATGCTTTTAATCCCAGCACTCGGGAGGCTGAGATAGGAGGAGCGTTGTGAGTTCGAGGCTGGCTTGGGCTACAACGCGAGCCCAAGGCCGACCTGAGCTACATAGTACGACCCTGCCTCAAAAAACGAGGGCCAGGAGTTCAGCTCAGTGGCTTAAGCGCCTGCCCTGGCAGGTGTAAGGTTGTGAGTTCGATCCCCGGTGGCACAAAAAAAAAAAAAAAAAAAAAAAAAAAGAATGAGTCACCACAGATTTAGGTATTTCATATTACTTTCACTTAAGTTGTTATGAAGGGGAAAGGCTCATAACTAACTACTACCAACTACCTACTACTAATAATTTTATTATTTCAGTAAGTTTTTTAGGTCTACCTAAAAGAATGAGGTACTCAGAGTCAGAAGCTACAAGTATTTGCTTCATTTTTTAAAAAGTTAGTATTACTGCCAGGGATTTAGCTCAGTGGCTTAGGCACCTGCCTGGCAGGCACGAGGTTGTGAGTTCGATCCCCATGACCAAAAAAAAAAAAAGGTTAGTATTATTGATATTAAAACATTATTTCTCTTAATCCCAGCACTTGGCAGGCTGAAGTAGGTGGAGTGTTGTGAGTTCAAGGCTGGCTTGGGCTACAACATGAGCAAGGCCAGCCTGAACTACATACTGCGACCCTGTCTCAAAAAAAATAGGGCTAGGAGTGTGGCTCAGTGGTTTAAGTGCCTGCCTGGCAGGCGCAAGGTTGAGAGTTCAACCCCTAATACTGCAAAAAAAAAAAAAAAAAAAACTTACATAACAAACCATTGCAATTATGCCTTCCTTATCCTTCAAATTATTTTTTGTAACGCATAATTCTCTTGAATCTGGGTTTCTATTCATAGTGCTAGATTTGCCAACAGCAAAGCTGTAAATCAAAAAGGAACCAGAGAACCATCACCTCTGGATCAGTCAGAAAACACAAACCTGTGCGATCTCTTCTGTTTTTCTTAATTTTTCCTCCCAGGTCACAGTCATTTCCTGGATGAGTTTCTCAGATTCTTCCAGCCGGTCTTTTAGCTCTGGAGATTTCATTGCCTATAAGCAAAATGTTTACCTTCATGAAAGGTCTGGACAGTGCCCTGGAAGAACAATCAGCCAACCCGGAGGACAAAGGCAGTCTCTGTCTTTGCTCAGCGCTGTGGCATGCTGAGATCCCTATCTGTCTGCAACAGGAAGCCAGCACTGACCCCGACACCTAGTCACTGTGAGGACCAAGCCATCAGCTCACCCGCAGTACCCTCTGAAGGAAGACTTCACTTACTCCCTTCCCTCTGTCCTCCTGTAAAGATCTCGTTATATGTAAGGAGGTAAGCACATAAAGCTATTAGGGATTGTCAGTCTAAATCCAATACATTATATATCTAGGTTCAAAAACATGATGTATTTTAGTCTCTACTGATGACTTTCAGAATTCATTCAAGCACAAACAGAACACATGTGTACATGTTGTGACCTGGTGTTATTAATACCAGGAAGACAGAGACAAAATTCCAAAGGGCCATGATGAATTGTAAAATGACTCCTGTTAAAAAAAAAAAAAAAAGTCAACAGTCAAAACCATGATCAACTATTTTGACTATATATTTTATCAGTTTAGGATCAAAAATCTGGCTGCCAGCTCCCAGAAGTCCCCATAGTGCTAAGTGACTGTGGGACAGAAACACCACAGAAGGAATCCTCATCTGACTTTGGTGGAGCACTTGGTTGTAGGATAGAATTGTGCAGGTTTTCAAATTCAGTAATGGAATGTGAACGTCATCCATTATAGAACACACAGAAGACAGGTGAAGCACTGCTACTGCATAAAGTATTTGGGTACGTCAATTATAGTGTACTGCCTACAAACAAAATTAGCCCACAATATAAAATTATTAATATAGATAATTAATATGATTAAAGTGAGGAAGACCTCTGTTCTGACTTCTAGTTAACAAATGAGAAAAAAAAGTAACCGCTTGACTCTTCTTTCGATTACTCCGCGCCCAATCTCATTTTCTGCACAAACCCTAAATGACACATACTCTCTTCCCCGCACCTCTTTCTCTCCCTTTCCATTATTCCTTTTCTCACAGCTGCTGCCCAGATGGAAATGGAAAGGAACATCTCCTCAACTCCCTTTATTCTCTGCTATAATCCCTTTTAATCTCTCCAAAGCTAACATTTCAAATACGACAGCCTTCTCTTATTTAATACTAAGCTCAAATTTCTCTTCCCATAAGAAAGTCCAAAGATTCTTAGTAGCGTCTTCCTCACTTATGGCCAAGGAGCAGACACTTCAAGCCCTAGCTTGAGGAGGCTGTGCACGCCTCATACCTCCGCCTTGGTCAGCTGCTCTCGGAGCTTCTCCACCTCCTCGCGGAGATCCCGGATGATCCGCGCGTTGGGATCCTCGTTCACCACAGCATGGTTAACAATGTGCTTGGCTCGATCTGCGTACCGCAGAGTAGAGAGGGTCTCGTCGTAGTTATCTGCTGCTGGGCTCACTGTAGCCACCATGGCCGTCTTGCTGTTGCCCCCCAGACTGTCCTGCCGGGAGGGGAGAAAAGTGAGGAGGGTAACAGCTTAAAGTCAGAAGACCCCACATGCGAAAGCTGAGTCAGCAAGAGAAAAATTGCCAAGACCAAACACATATTTACTGGGCAAAGCTGGGGCTCACATGCAGGGACAAGGACTCCCGTCCTGGCTGTTCCTTCTCTGCTGAGCTACTTTTCAGAAAAAGGAACTCCTGTTTTTTTCAGAAAGGATGGGAAAATCAAATCATTTATTTCACTTTAATAAAAATTAATTCTAACCTGGGTGCAATACAACCCTATAATCCCAGTCACTTGGGAGGCTGAGGCAGGAGGGCAGCAAGTTCAAAGCTAGCCTGAGAAATTTACCAAGATCCTGTCTCAAAAAGAAAAAGCAAAAAAGAGCTGAGGGTGCAGCTTTACAGCACTTGCACAGCATGCATGAGGCCCCAGGTTCAATCACCAGTACCATCAAAACTGAATAAAAATTAATTAGTTCTAAATCAACTTGTCTCACTTAACAAGCAGCTTGATACATTAGTGAGCAGACTACTCAGAGTGAAAAGAACTTCTAAATGCCTACAACATCTCCCTCAGAGAAATTCAGTGAGCACAGTGCTGTTGGACCTCTGATCCAGAAGTGACCACCCGAGATCCTCCCCATGCTGTGCACCGGGTGGTACTGTCCCCTAAGATCCTGCCATGCTTTTAAGACACAGGTCAATTAGTCTCCCAAGACAAAAGGCACATTCAGAAACTGCATTTCTTCCCTTCAATAGCACTACTAGTAGTCTGGCAGAAACTACTAACCGAGGCTTCATGGACTATCCCAATGGTCCCCACCACTTTTTGGTACCAGGGACTGGTTTCCTGGAAGATTATTTTTCCAGGACCTGGGGCCAGGGCGTGAACACCCAAGATCCCTTGCATGTACAGTTCACAGCAGGGTCCAAGCTCCTATGAATCTAATGCCCGCAGATCTGACCGCAGGCCATGATGCCAGTCACGCAGGGCAGCGGCAAACACGACAAAGCTTGGCTCCCTCACTCCCGCCCCAGCCCCTCGTCTCCTGCTGTTGGCCTGGTTCCTGATAGGCCACAGATCCACAGTGGTCCATGGCCCAGGGGCTGCAAAGAGCCTTGGTCTACACAATGGCTTTCATGGTTCAGACAAGGTCACTGAGACAAAATACTCATTACTTATCTTTATTGTACTGGAACGTAAGTCCAGGGAAGTAGGCTTTGGAACTAGCTTCCAAAAAACAAAAACAAAAACAAAAACATTTTTACTTCAGAAGGAAAAAAAAAGTGAGCTAGGAGGCTGGGAGTGCAGCTCATCAGTGGAGCAAGCTTGCTGAGCATGCGCGAGACCCCAGATTCAGTGAAGGACTGAACAAAGGGCAAGAGGAAGACAGGAGGGAGGGGCAGGCTGGTCAAAGGAGGGGAAAAAGACATAACTCAGAAATTCAAAACTGGACGTGGGATATCAAGCCCACCCCACTGTCTACCTGACTACACAAGAGAGGCCGACTGGGACATGAATGAGGCAAGCAGCCTGAAATACAGCCCCCAGTCATCCCTACCACCTGCGATTCGCCGCCTGGTATCGTTCCCTTGCCATGAATGTAGCCAGGCCTTACTGACCATCCCGTAACGGCCGGAATACAGTGGAGGTGATGGCATGTCCCTTCTGAGATGCCATTAGAATGGGCGGAGGGTTTCTGTCTTGGGTACTGTCTCTGCTCGAGAGGAAAGCAGCTGTCAAGAGTGAAGTGACCCCATGAGGACACCCACAGGAGTGGGTTTGGAAGCAGACCTGAAGCCTGCCCACAACTGTGTATGCAAGCAGACATCTTCTCGGTCCAGGCCTGAGACGCCCACAGCCTAGGCTGATTCTGGACTGCAGCCACGTGAGACCCTAGCCAGACCACTTAGTTCACAGCTGACTTAGGAACTGCAAGAAGATAAAGGACTATTATTCCCTGCTATTAAGTTTTCCAGTAATGTATTACAGACCAAGGGAACTACTTACACACTAATATACTACCCTAGGTTGACAAGAGAGATACAGATAGAGATAGGGATAGGGATAGGGATAGGGATAGGGATAGGGATAGGGATAGGGATAGGGATAGAGATAGAGATAGAGATAGAGATAGGAACAGGGAGGAGAAGAGGAGGGAAAGGAAGGACAGACAGACAGATGGACAGACTCTTTAAGTGACAAAATGTCACTGAATAATGGATTCTCAAGTTAAAGGAAAAGTCAGGCATGATGGCATACACTTGTAAACCCAGCACTCAGGAGGCTGAGGCAGAGGACTGTCACAAGTTGGAGGCCAGTCTGGGCTACATTGGTGGCTTCGAGGCCAGCTGTAAGAGTGAGATTTTTTTTTAAGATTAAGGAAAAAATGCCTGAGGCCAGTAATAGGTAATTCACTAGATTACAAAAAAAACTAACACTACTTTTGAGTAGCATTAACCTATAGAAAATTATTAGTTTTGAAGAGACAAAGTCATTCCAATTTCAATTTGTCTAAAATCAGCTATAGCAATCTGACTTACACAATCCTGGTGCGCACAGTTTACTTGTTTTTCAGTGTTTTTGTGAAATCAATTATTAGTATTCCATTTTGTCAATGAGAAAAGGTTTGTTCTGACAAATGAGGTTAAATACCCTCCCTAAAAATTCAGAACTGGCAAACTAATAATAATCTACTGCCCACCTGTATCCTGCTTTTAATTCCATTAACATTTCCACTCCTCCACAAATACCCACAACAAACACATAGTAACAGAAAGTTCAGACCTGAGGATTAAGTCAGATGATCCCATACTATTCCACATTAATTTGTCCTCATGTCAGAAATACTAGGTATTACTGACAGTTCTACATAGCCACAGACAGTGTCTGCTTACTCAACCATTACTGAAATTTTGTTTTTCCCAAGAAAACAATATTGTAGAAAATATACTTTGAGATATGAAAAGGTAGGAAATAAAATTAATTTGGGCTTCAGAAAGTAAAAGCCATAATTTCTCATTGTATTCTTTCACTTCTAGACATTATCTCACAATCCTGATGCCCCAAATTTGGCAACTTCCAGAAAAATGTCACCCAGAGTCCTGTATATATTAATGAGACTCAGATGTGATGGAAAAAGATCACATGGATTAAATCTCATATTCCAGTTTTGTTTCCCAGGAGCACCCATGCCTACTGCAAACTGCCAGCTCACATGAACAGCAAAAAGGAAAAGGTAAAGGAGAATTCTAACAGCGACTACTAAGGAAAACTGTTATCGAGCTGCAGTTTATGCTGAGAAAAGGAAACCTGGCAAACAGCAAACGCTTGATATGTGAAAAGTCCATGTGCATGGGGCAACAATATGCTTACGTTAAAAAATGATCTTGTGCCAGTAGCAAAAAGGAAATAGCAACAAAAGAACTGGCACTCATTCAAGGAGAAAGTATAAAGCTTCTTGTTTACTCTTTAATTGTCCAATTAGGCAAATCAGATGAGCTTTGTTTCAATGTAGCAACTGCAAATTAAATGGACACTGGAAAGAAATTTAATTTGGGGAGTTAGAATTTTTTAAGGCTGAATGAACTCTGAAGTCATCAAATTACTTCCATTTACAGATGAGAAATTGAGACCCAGGAAGACTGGTAGACTCATCAAAATCAAAAAGCTGGTTCAAAGCAGAACTGAAATTACTCGTCACTCAACTCTTCATAAAGGTTACCATCTAGCAGAAGAGGCAAGTACTCTAAGAAAAGAATGAATAAAATAGGGCTAAATACAGTATGATCGGGAAGAAGAAAGACAGGTCACACGGCCAGCTCTGAGTTTAGGAAGATTCCCAGAGAAGGTGGCCTTTGAGAACTCAGATGAATAAGCACTATGCAAGGAAGGAGGAGATGGGAGGGGATTAAAGATGGGGGAAAAGAATACTCCAACCAGGAGGAGGAAGCCCCAAAAGTCACACAGCAATCTTCACTTACTTAGAATTTACAACACCAGCAGAAGAGGAACAATTAGAAGCAAGAAGAGGTCGGGCTACAAAAGGTCTTGTAAGTCACACGTGGTTAAAGAATTTGGACTTGATTCTAAGGGCCTGGGGACAGTTACTACAGAGATTTAAGGGTAAGAGGATTAATTTAGAAAGATTTTGCAAGTTAACTCTGGAGAAGCTGGAGGGCAATGTCTGTCCTCTAGGCAAGAGATCAAACTGGCCTCCATTAGGGCAGTGGCAGTGAGAATGGAAAAAGGGTGTTGACTGGAAAGGTACCTATCACCTGAGGTTGAGAAGGATGCAAACATCAAGAGCAGGACATAGTTACTATGCAAATACAATGCAAAAACTGTAAAAGAAATTGCAAAATTTATAAAAGACAAGCAAGTTTATGAGTTCAATGGAAGTTACACTGGGGAATATGAGAATCCCATATGTGTTGTACAAGGATCAGGGAGAGTTAGACCAAGAACCAGAGAAGAAAAAAGCAACAGGGATCTGAAAGCTCTGGAATCCTTTTGTAGAAGTGTCCCTGTGTATGATCTTGGTGCCAAAGTAAAACATGATCATAAAAAGGTCACAGACAAACTGAAGGAAAGAAATAACAACAAAAGTCAAACAAACACTTGATTTATTTTTTAAACTGAGGCTTAACATATGGAAATTCCAGTAACCTAAATTATACAGAAAAAGTAAACTTTTGGGGAAACAAAAACTGAGCTTTTTAAGATGTTTTTTGTTGCCAGGCATGGTAGCCCACGCCTTTAATCCCAACACTCGGGAGGCTGAGGTAGGAGGAGTGTTGTGAGTTTGAGGCTGGCTTGGGCTACAACATGAACAAGGCCGGCCTGAACTACATAGTGCGACCCTGTCTCAAAAAACTAGGGCCGGGAGTTTGGTTCAGTGGCTTGAGTGCCTGCCTGGCAGATGCGAGGTTGAGAGTTCAATCCCCAGTGCCACCCAAAAAAAAAAAAAAAAAAAAAAAAAGATGTTTTTGCTCCATTTTTAAAGTATTACCAACAGTTTTTCTTCATTATTTCCTATCAAACACTGGTAAAGTCAAGAGCATCTCCTGATAGGTGGGCAGTGAACTCACCCTGGACTCCAGGCTTGACCCTGCCATCTATGGGTTTTGCAGCCTTTGCTCATCCGATGAGTGGGAAAACTACCACTCACCTCCTGAGAAGTCAATGAGATGCCTCTGGACAGAAGCCTTGGCACGCACCTGATTCTGCTCAAACTGGTTCTCCTAGCACAGAGCTGAGGGGGTGGCAGCTCAATAACTACCTAGGCCATTAACGACTGCCAACTAAACTAATGAAAAAGAGTCCCTATTGTTTTCAATAAACTGAAGTAGCAACAGCACAACAACATGGATAATGCATATTCGCTCTTCCAAACCAGGCAGATCAAAGGAATAGTTGTGAATGATCAGAAAATGTTTCTGTGGATGTTCTGAGGAGGAAGTAAATACCAAAATTTCTTCTGGAAAAAAGTGAAATAATAAGGTGAATGCCTGACACATTCCTTGGGAAGAAAATGATCGTAATATCCACTCACAAATAGTTCTTAATGATCACAAATAATTTATCCTTTTGTTATAAATTCCTAATTTTACTGCATTCTTGCCAAAGGAAGTAACCTACCTGATTTGCTACCCCAGCGAATTTATCCAGTTTTGGCATTACATTTAAGCAGAAATTAGTGATATTTATGTAAAGAAAGGTTTCACCTGACCAAGCTGAAATGGTATGTAGGGTTTTAGATTAAGAAGTTGAATACTAGAATTCTCTGGAAAGTGTAAACTCAGGAAAAGAACGCACTTCCCTTGACAAAGATTGTTCCCTGAATGTGCAGACTTGGGCGATCGCTGTGCCCTCACTTGGCTGTCTGGCCTGTTTCACTCATTTCACAATCCCAATCCCTCACACAGTGAGCAACAGGGGCTCAGTAAATTCTGACCAATGAGAAAATGAGCCATCACAAAACATGACGCATAAAATTATTTCTCCATTTTAAAAAGCAGAAAAAAGTATCAGACGAGTGGAAGATTTTGCTCAGTGTTGCAGCTGTATAAATTGTCACCCAAACTTCTATCCTTCACCCAGCTGATGTCCACTTCAATGCACCACTTCTATGAAGACCGAGGGAAGCTGGGGAAGCCTGGATAGTATTGCTTTTGTCACTGGGCTTGGATTCCATGGAAGCGCCCTCTCTGCTGCAGGGTGCATCACCAGCGCACGCAGTAACATTCTGTGAGCACGGCGCATCTCCCTTCCTGGGCCCTGAGCCACTGAGACCGAGGAGTGGCTGCATTTCCGTCCACTCTCCTCGGAAGTGCTTCAAGTGGGTGTGACTTTCTCATTTCCACCTCTCGCATGCATATTAATGGATTAATCGGTGAACGTGTGCCTACTTCATATCCTTCAGCAACACCTCTGAGAAAGCGAAAGCCAATTAAATGAATGATCATGAGTCAAGTTAAACAGACGAGAGGGACCAAACTATCAAAGGATCTGTGAGATGGAGAGCACAGCCCAGCAGAGTGTATCAGGCAGCGTGCCCACTCCCCTTCTGTGACTCGCTCAGCTGTCACATGAGCCCTGGTTCCTCCTCCTCCCCACAAATCTCCAGCAGCAACTGTGTGACTCAGCTGTGCCCAGCAGCCCACTCGCATGCAGGCTCCGGGGGACACGATGGTAACTCCAGGAAGAAAACTTGCACACTCAGTCCTTGAAAATTATGACTGTCATAACATCTAATCATTATAAACCTGAACACTGACGGAGGAAGTTATAACCAGAAAAGATTAATTAACAGTTTACTCTTTACTCTTCTGTTTTGCCAACCACCAAAAGTATGTCAGAAAAGGAAGGAAAAAAACTTACTTTGAGCAGCCATGTGAGAACTGAGTCACGGTATGGAACAAATTTATTTTTGTTTTTGCCAGCACCCTGATCTGCTAAGGCTGAGATAACCAGACCGAGGGTTGTGAGGGACCTGCATGGTGCAACAAACCATAATATTACCAAAACTGGAGCATATCAAATGTCACATTTTAGCACAAAGATGGAAAGCCCTTGGATGTTCACGTGGAGCAGCACTGTGGTCAGCAATTTGCTGCTCAGTCTGAAAACACAAACTCTATAAAGACCTGCTATTCCTCTAACACTGGGTGAAGCAATAAAGATGCTTAACCCAGTTTTTTCATATTTGTAGATAAAAATGTGAACTATAAAACTTAAGTCCATATATCAGAACAAACACTGTATCTTCAAGAAAGAAGCTGCAAGACGATACAACAATTAAAACCTAGGACAAGCCGGGCGTGGTGGCGCACGCCTTTAATCCCAGCACTTGGGAGGCTGAGGTAGGCGGAGCGTGGTGAGTTCAAGGCCGGCTTGGGCTGCAACGCGAGCGTAAGGCCGGCCTGAGCTACATAGTGCGACCCTGCCTCAAAAAAAACCGGGCTGGGAGTTTGGCTCAGTGGGTTAAGTGCCTGCCCTGGCAGGCGCGAGGTTGTGAGTTCAATCCCCGGTGCCGCAAAAAAAAAAAAAAAAAACCTAGGACAAGTAAAATTTACAAAGTCTGTGTGATTCAAAAACAGCACAGCCCCTGGATGAGGTGTCCTGTAATCTCTCGCTGGCCACTAATGACTCAGTACATGTCCTCATGGGACCCTGAGGACAGACAAGCTCCAGCCCACAGGAAGGTAACAGTCTAGCTTGAGAGAGAAAATATAACCATATGAAGGACCTGGTGACCAAAGTATTACTTCACAAAGTCCCCAGCTTCTTGGACATGGATAAACACAACAGTAGTCGTGAAAGGGCCAGCCCAGTGTGGTTAGTATACAGTGTCTGTTTAGACAGCAACATGGGCCACAATCACCACCTGGCCTCTGAGACCAACTGTTGTCCTTTTCTATACCTTGGACCAGTGGTTCTTCACTGGAGGGTGGCAGCCCCCAGAGGGAGCTGCAAGCCATCTAGAGTCTGGGTGGTCACGGCCAGGTCGGGGGAATACTAGTGCCATCTAGTGGGCAGATGTCAGGGATGCTGCGAACACCCTCCAGTGCGCAGGACACCACCCCAGGAGGAAGAATCAGCCGACCCAAAAGTCAATAGGGCCATTGTTGAGGCAGCCTGACTGGACTGAGGCTGTGCCCTTCCGCCCCATCAGACCGCTCCACAGAGCGGAAGAGAGCCCAGGACCATGGAAAATTCAAAGCAAATCCAAACTACCACGCAGCCTTAATCAGTCCAGAACCACCTTGTGTTAACAACCACAGATGCACCCCTACTTGGCTCCCCATTAGCTCAGCAAAGCAGGAGGCTAAGCTTCAGGACACTTACTTGTTAATGTTGCTGCCCTCCTTCAGCCTGTCGCCAGCAGCTCCAGTTTTTGTGGCTCGTTCACTGCCAGCTAAGTCAACCAAGCTCAGTTTGCCCACTTTCTCCCCAGATGTCTGTGAAGCAAATGGATACACACTAATGAGCGCACAGACGATGCAGAGGGCAGGCTGTCTGAATGAACGAGTTCATTATCTAAGCCCTTTATTAATTTGCTGTCATTACAAAATTATTTTGTGCTGCTATAGAACCCTGTAAGAAAACTGTACAATCTAGCAGTGATACAACAGATCTCTACTAAACCAGACAGAGTGACAGTTATCTTAGAAAAACAGTGCCCTCAGAATAAAGACATTCAGAAGAAAGCCCAGTACAAATTTTCAGAGAAGGGCCAGACATGGTGGCATACACCTGTAATTCCAGCTACTAGGAAAGCAGAGGCAGGAAGATCACAAGTCCCAGGTCAATTTGGCCAACTCAGCAAGATCCTGTCTCAAAATAAAATAATAAAAAGGAAGGGGATGTAGTTCAGTATTCCCTAGGTTCAATATCCAGTACTGCAAAGAAAAAAAAATGTCTACTAAAGTACTTACAAGAATTTTAATATGATTTGAAACTATGTCTAAATTTTTATATTTACCAGTAATCGTCATCTTTTTTTCTTTTCTTTTTTTTGAGACAGGGTTTCACTATGTAGTTCACACTGGCCTTGAACTAACTATGTAGCACAGACTGGATTTGAGTTTGCAGCAATCTTCCTGCCTCTGCCTCCTGAGTGCTGGGATTAGAGGTGTGCACTGCCACACCTGGTTTACCAGTAATTCTGAAACAAAATATTGTCTTACTGATGTAAAAACAGTAATCTGACTTCTATACAATAGAAGAAACACTCAAAAACTCAAAACACTTTCCAAAGGGGTTCATTTTATTCACATACAGTATAATAACTCCATTTTATTTTATAACTTCAGGTGTTATGGATTACAAACTGGTGGTCAACTTAGCACCAGTTGAATTAATTCAGCTGGTGTTGAGTAAAGATGCTCCACCTGAAGAAAGTTGCCAGCATAAATAGGGACATGGAGAAGAAGAAGGAGGCATTGTGGGTTCTTCCAAGAGTTGCTATTTCGAGCCATTGGTTCTCCTGGAGGTGCTTGTCACGCTGGCTTCCCCAATATGGATTCGGCCATTATCGTCAGAGCTCGGGACCTCGTCGGTGAGAGTGGCTGTGGTTCACATTGCGGGAGCCCTGCTCCTCACATTGTGCATCGCTTCCTGGCTCCGGAGGGGAGGCTGTGTGCTGGAGAAGCTTGTCACACTGGGCTTCCTGACCTGTGCTCAACTGTTCTCCATCGTCGGAGGAGCGCGGGCCCTCATCGCTGTTGGGGATGGCTGTGGTGCTCTTCAGGGCAGCCCCGCTTCTTCTTTTGAGCGTGACTTCTCGGCTCCTACGTAGAACCCTCAACCCACTGCACAGCTCCTTCACCCTGCTGGCATAAACTTTCTAGTTCCACCACTAACCTGTGGCCTTCCCAGCACAGAACCGTAAATAGACTGGCGTGAGCCCTTATTGTGGGCTCTTAGATTCCCAGTTGGTACTGTGGGAGGCATTGTCATGTGTTTGGGTCTCTAGTGGGACTCTTGCATGATATTGCTGTGGGATCCAGGCCCTCGGCTAAATATCCTGGGTCTTAGTGTTGTGGACAGATTTTCCTGCACTTTTTTGTGTTTAACTTTGGGTGACTATTATAAAACAGTATTACAAACCCTGTGTCCTGTATGTAGTTGTTCTCCATGTAACCCCTGACTACAACATCAGGTATTACGTTTCTACTAGTTTTAGTTAAGATTCTTTAAATATATACACAGTCCAATTTTTCTTTATCAGAGAACATACACAAAATGGATATTTTATGCATACTTCAGGAGCAAAACAACAAAAAGAGAAAGCCAACGACAAAACCTACACAATGGATCATTTCCTAAACTTTCCTTTAAGATATACATTTATATTTATTTCCATAAAATGAACATGTTGCTTACAAAACAGATATTCAGCTTCCAAAATAAAAAGTGATTTTAGCTAAAAAAGAAATGCCTTCAGTATGTTTTTTGTATTATTCTGAAAAGGAAATGGAAAACAAAGAACTTTTTGTTGTTACACTAATCTTGCTCTGATGGTTAAAAAAAGAGAAAAATATGCTTTCAGCAAATGAAAATCTTGCCAAAATACAGCACTTTGCCAGGGCAATTATTTCAGCTTCTGGTACTTGAAACTGATGCACCAAGGGATAGGCAACACAACAAAATATGCAAAACTTCCCATGCAGAGAAAACAGAACCGCACGGATTGACAAAGAAGTCCTCAATGTGGCACAGGCATTAACATCTCTGACTCAGTTTCAGTTTATTCTTCACCAGGTTCCAAAACCAAATACTCCAAAAATTATTCTACCAAATCCACTAACTTTATAGTACAATTTCCCCAGAGCAAGGTATTCTTTCCAATCCTGGCTGTTCAGCAGGAAAACCTCCACTCAATCAGCTGGCGCACTACCGCACACTCAGCCAGGGAGCAGAGTCAAAGCCCCAGGCTGCTGAGCAGGGACTGCAGGTCGGTAGAGTTGCATGGCTTCAGTGCCGCCCCCCGACTTGCAGAAGCTGGGAGCTGAAGCCCACGTCTCTACAGCACCTCCCACGTGGGCAGGCTTTGGGAAGGGCACAAGTTCTGTCCACCAGTTCCTCTTGCTGAAGACTCAGACAACCGAGATGTAGTGGCCCTTTATGGCTCTCTGTGCTGGCAGGCAGGATCATGGCAAGACGAGGTCTCGCACCAGAGTTTCCCAGCACATGCTCCAGTCTCTAGGGTGCTAAGACACAGTCTTATTGACAGGAGTGACTTCCTTACTCCTGCTTCCTGGCCATCACAGTTACGGGGTGCACCTCGAACCCACAGCTCTAGGATGTCCTCAAAGCTAGCACCATTCCTAGGGACCAGATCTGTGTGGCTCTGGGAATCATTCCTGGAGACCCTGTCTAGGACCCACTCCTCCTCAGGTGTTCTGACAACTCCCCAGTCACCTACATTAAATCCCTTTCTAATCACTAAAGTGGCTGCTGCTTCTTGCCTGGAGTCCTAATTGATAGGTAAGTCTGCCAAGGATCTGAATTCATCTAATATCTCATGAGAATAGCATAAGCCATGATCACTTGAGAAACTAAAAGAGGTCAACACACATGAACACATACCCCAGACTCCACGTCATAGAGTGTGTGCGTGAGGGTGATTTTGAAGACCGCATGGGATCGGCTACTCTCTTCATTCATGTTGGTTGCAGCAACTGTCCGGGATTTGTTACCCTCAGACATCAAAGACTCAATATCCTAAGTGGAAACAAGTCATAGACACACATTTCGTTAACTGTGCAATGAACATTAAAACTCAGCTGTACTGTGAAATGCACCACAAACTTTACTACTTAGTCAATGACATTTGCGGTTTACACTTTATTTTTAAATGAACATTAAGCCCCACAGAATAAAAGAGCTGACACTATCTCTAAAACTAAACTCAAGTATTGTTTTCCGTGGGTACAGAAGAAAGTGGCAGCTTTGACTCAGGCAAGTTCAGAAGTTACATTACTGAGTCTCACAAGATGGACAAAGACTTCAACCCAATACTCATCTACTTCAGAAATTCGAAAAAACAGTCTCTTTAATTATAAAAACACTACAAGTTTATTGTTAAAAACAAATCAGATTTGAGCCAGGTATGGTGCAGATTATAAAAATAAGAAAAAACAAATAATAACTTGGAATCCCTCACCCAAGCATATAACCACCTGTCATTGTATCTTAGCAGATCTGTGTTTAAAAATGAAAACGTCAGCCAGGCGTGGTGGTGCATGCCTGTAATCCCAGCACTCAGGAGGCTGAGGCAGGCAGATCGTTGTGAGTTCGAGACCAGCCTGGGCTACAAAGTGAGTTCAAGGCCAGCCTGAACCACATAGTGAGACCCTGTGTCAAAAAATAGGGCCAGGGATTTAGTGCGGCCTAAGTGCCTGTCTGGCAGGTGCAAGGTTGTGAGTTCGATCCCCAGTACCAAAAAAAAAAAAGAAAGAAAGAAAGAAAGCAAGCAAGCAAGCAAGCATAAAGAGACTAATTTTCTGTACAAATTTGCTACTTGTTGCTATTACTGCTAAAAAACAGACAGCATTACATAACAGATCATGGAATTTTCATTTTTAAAATGTTAAAAGCTCTAAAAATGGTTGATCAATGAGAAATTTACTTTTATTACTGACAATAGAAAGTTATAAAGTCATTTACCTGGGCCATGGGTGTAGCTCAATGACACAGTGCTTGCTTAGCAAATGCAAAGCCCTGGTTTAAATCCCCAGCACCACAAAAATAAACAAGTAAATAAAATAATCAACCACATAAGGACTTTCAGGAGAAACAAGCGAAATGGCTATGTATGAAATGGATGTGTAGATCCCTACTAGGATCCAGCCTTTCCTTCCCCATAGCAGAATCCCTTCTCTGACTAAGCATCCTGTGGCAGGGCTAAGACTCCACACTTCCAAGATTCCCTTGCAGCACAGGCTTGACCACAGGACTAAATTTGAGCACTGGTACTTGTTCCTTAAAGCGAGTAGGCTTGTGATCACAGTTTGACTGTAAGAGGCATCTTGAGGCATGAGAACACTGTCACTACCATCTCTCTGTGTGTGGAGCGGGAAAAGAATCACACCTCGCAGCCACCACACCAGTCCTAGATCAGTTTCATCTAGACAGCGTCCATGAAAAGCCTTAATTCACCATTCTTTTATTAATTCGCTCAAATGCATATGGAGAGCATGTACCATATTCCAGGTACTTTCTGGACACTGAAGATACACTTTAATCCTGTCAGATTTTTATGTTATGTGCAGCTGACCATAATCCTAAAATGACATACATGTGACAAACTTTGAACATCACAAAATTCTAAGTGAAAAAGAATAGTGTTTAAGGAAAATTCAACATGATAAATAAAAGGCCTCAAAAAAATTAACTGAAAAAAGGAAAGAAAAATGTTAAAAAGAACCAAAACTGAAAACCAACAAGAGGTAAAGTCTACAATTTTCCAAATCTATCCCATCCATTTTACTATTATTAATTTTTTTTAAACAGGGTTTTACCATGCAGTTCAGGCTAGCCTTAAACTCACTTTGTAGCCCAGAATGGTCTCTAATTCGCAATGATCCTCCTGCCTCAACCTCTCATGTGCTGGGATTACAGATGTGCACCACCATCCCCAACTATTCCATCCATTTTAGAGCCATGAAGTCTGACAAGCTTAATCTATAAGCTTCATACATTTGGTCCACTTTCACACACTGGCCTCGTACTCTATTACCACATTTTAAAGATTTCCTTGTAAACAATGATCTACTAAGTGATGTTATTATCAATATAATTTTTAAGAAAAAAATCAAACAGAAAACTGCACAAAAGTTAGTTCACAGTAAGGATGTTGTTACCTTGTAGCTTGTGACAGCCAGTTTAGAAAGTCCATCCACATAGGGTCCCAATACACTGTGCTCTCTGACTTTCAACGTTTGGCGGCTTCTGTTCATGAGAAACAAAGAAATATTTGTTAACAATGATCTGTTTTCAAAGGACTCAACTGTGCTTCATGGAAAGATATATATTTAATTCAAGAATGACCCCAAATAAATGAAACCAACTGACTTGATCCCTGAAGAATTTAAACCAAACTTTCAAAACTTCACTGCAAAGAAAAACTTCATACTGTGCTAAAATATCACATCACTCAAAAGGGTAAACTGTGGGAAGTCTATTTACTACCATAAAGAATGCAGAGTCAAATAAATATGAACAATCTACTTGTCATATCACAGAATGTGGCACAAAGATAGAAATTCAATAAATGTTAACTGTGCAAGAAAGGAAAATTACAGACCCAGTTTGATCACAAATAAAGACAAAGAAACAAATACAGCGAAATGCATCTAATAATGGTTTAAAAACACAGTACTGGGCTTATCCCTCGGTTGCGAGGTTGTTTTAACATAGGCGAGGAAAATCCACAAAATTTACCACACTGATGGACTACAAGTAAGGGATAAAGTCTGACCATTTCGGTAAATGCATGAAAAAGGATTCAAAAAAATGAAAATTAAATATATTCTCTCATAACTTTTTTAAAAATGAACCTCTTAGAAAAAAAGGAACTGAGAAACTCAGTGAAGAGCATTTGCCAAAAACCTAGATTATACAGCACATTTAATGCTGTAAGCCAAAAAATATTAAGTATTTGTTATATGTTTGCTGAAGGGTACAAAGTTGCAAGGATACAATCTGGTGAGTGAGTGAAGAATGTTAATTAGTTTAATTAGCCATTCCACAAAGGCATATATATCAGAGCATCACACTGCTCTTCACAGAGAGGCAACTGGTTTCAATTCAAAACAAAATTTTTAAAAAGGAATAATTGGAGATGGTGAGATTTCAGGTAATTCCTACTTTATGATCTTTTGGTTATCTGTTCATTCTACCATGAATGTGTACGCATTTTGACTACAAAATACTGCCTTTTAAAAATAAGTACTGAATCAAAATGCTTAAAGTTCTGTGGTGATTCTTTGATGTCTGAGAAATCAAGTCCACATTCCTGGGCTCAATGTACAAGCTCCTTTATAATCTGCTCCCTCTCTCTCAAATTCTCCTAATCTTTATGCTAGTAGTTTATGTATATTCATTCTTTAGTGGACTTTGGGCTCCAGAAGAAGAAAAACACCTTCCTAGTTTAAGGGTCCATGACTTCCAGCACAGCTCCTGGCACATTAGAGAATCAGGGAAAAAATAAATTTGGCTTAAAAGAGTGAAAATAAGAAAAGGTGATACAGAGGACCGCAATGTGTTGCATACATGATTTGGAAATAGAATGCTAGTAATGCAGACAGACAGGAGGAGAAGGGGAGAAAAGATTTGAAGAATACAGACCATGAACAACCAGCACAGAAACTGTTACCCATGATGAAGAAAACAAGTAGAGGAGCTGACATGATGCAATGAATAATTATAGACTAACCCTTCATGTAGGCACCACAGTTAAGGAATGAGGAAATGACTCAAATCTAAAATGTTATCACCTTCTAGTATGATGACTATAACTTGATATTTTCTAAGGATTTGGACTTTTCTAGTGTCCTGAGATCAACTAATAATGTAACTTATTAGTAGACTAGTATAAAGTCAGACATGACTGCAGAGGAAATACAGAACAAAATTTGATTTAATTCTCACTTCTCACTGCAGAATATATTCTATTAGTAACTTTTGTCCCTTCACTTTTTCCTTTTCTTAATGGTAATGTACACTATATTATGTCCTGAGTAAAGAAACATAATTACATTACTACACATAGTAGAGGCTTAATTAGTAAAATGAGTACTTAAAAAAGTTCTCTTCATGTTTGGTTGAAATGAAAACATCTTTAAAGCTTTTACTTTTTAATCCATTTACTTTAACTTCAGAAACACTAACAAAAAAAAAAGGAAAGGAGAGGAGAGAGTAGGGGAGGGAAGGGGAGGAGAGGGGAGGGGAGGAGAGGGAAGGGGAAGAGGAAGGGGAAGGGGAAGAGGAAGAGGAAGAGGAAGAGGAAGAGGAAGGGGAAGAGGAAGGGGAAGGGGAAGGGGAGAAAAATGTAGAGCAGAGCCCAAAGAAACTTTCAGCGGAGACAACAGCCACCACATAGAGAGAGCTGACTGCGTGCCAGGAGGTGGCCAGAGACCTCGAGTGCATCATCCAATCTATCATCACTCTCCTCCGGGATACTGGGTGACAGCATCACTTCCCGCAAAAGCCAGGCCAAGAAAGTGAAAGGCACCTGCTCCATGGGTAACAAGATGCATTGGTTTGTCCTGTGTTCCCCCAAGGCCTCAACTACTTCGGATGGGGCTGAGTCTGGTGTTTGTGATTGGTTTGTTGTCTAGTGCTGGGATTGGTGATGTGAGTGCTGCACTTGCCCAGGGGTGGAGCCAACATACTGTGTAAGGGCGGGAGGAACGTGTGTCTACCCTCTCTTGCTTCCTCTCTGTCACCGGCGCACCTTGGTATTTGGTGGCTGCCATGCCATGCTGCTTTGGAGCCAACTGAGTATGGACTGGAAATCCCTAAGGACTGTAAGAATAAACCTTTCCTCCCCTAATTTTGGGCATCAGGTATTTTGTCTCGGCAACGAGTGAAAAGTAACCAAGACACAAGGACAGGACCAGAGCTATGTGAATCTAAAGTCCAAGCTGATAAGACCTAAGCTTCACATAGGAAGCATAAGAAATCACTAAAGACTATGAACAAGTCTGGCTAGTAAAGTTCAAGTTATTTCACTCAGCATTATGGAATACAAACCCAAGAATAAGCGGCATGAAGACACGCTGCTGAAAATTTCTGGAAAGCATAGATCTGAGCTGATCTCTGAGGAAGCAACAATCTCACAGGGTGAAGGTACTGAGAGAGTAGTCAACGCTGAGGAGAGTGTGCCCAGCAACACACTGTGGAGCAAAATGTGGGCACCTGGGCCGGGACCTCCCTCCTCTGACCGCCTTCTGACCCGTATCATTCTGGCCACACCACTCTCAACAACACTGAATAGCTGGATATCCTCAAACAGGCAATCTCTTGACACCTGCATGAATGGCTGTCACCTAACTTCTAATTGGACAAATCATACCCAGCGGAAAAATCCAGCACATATGCATGTGGAATCATCCCTTTGCTCTGGGCAAAAGCAAAACAGACTGCACTGTGCTATTACTTGCTCTGTCTACACTGTGACTCACATGGTGTGTCAGATGAAGTGTGTACAGAAACACAAAGTGCCAACTCAATCTCCCAGGACGTCCTAGAGATCACTATCTTTGTCAAAGAAAGCCGATGGTGGCGAGGAGCTGAACTAGTTTCCTCTTGACTGAGCATCACTGAGATTCACTGCCACACCACATTTCCCTAAGCATCATCCACATACTGACCGAATGACCCCTGCCCTCCACGTCCTCTGCTCTTTGCCGACTGGAAGCCTCAGCCTGGCTGGCTCTCTGACCTTCCCCACGCTGTGGTCACCCCAGGAAGCCAGAAGTTGTGGGCTGAGGCAGCTCTGGTGGAGGTGGTCAGCGTGAAGCTGGGGAGTGCCAAGCCTGCGCCAAGCCCTGCACTGCCCAGATAGCAAACAATACAGTCGGGATGGCAAAGGGGACCCCCAAGAAGCCACAGGGCAAGATGCCTGCGTATGCCTTCTTTGTACAGACATGTAGAAAACATAAAAAGAAAAACCCAGAGGTCTCCATCAGTTTCACAGAATTTTCCAAGTAGGGCTCTGAGAGATAGAAGGCATTGTCTGGGAAAGAGAAATATAAATGTGATGAAATGACAAAGCAGGCAAGGTACACTATGATCTAGAAACAAAGGATTATGGACCAGTAAGGGGAAACAAGAAGAAAAAGGACTCTAGTGCCCCAAAAGACCACCATCTGGATTCTTCTAGTTCTGTTCAGAATTCTACCCAAGATCAAATCAAAAAACCCTGGATTCTCTATCGGAGACATGGCAAGAAGCTGGGTGAGATGTGGAATAACAATGATAGTGCAAAGCAGCTGTACATCACCAAGATGGAGCTGAAGTAGGACAAGGACATCACTGACTACAAGTCTAAACGAGTTTGATGACACAGAGCATCCCGTTAATACCCTAAAATAGTGGCAGGGAAGATGAAGACAATAAGGAGGAAAAGGAGGAGGAGAAAGATGAATAAAACCGCTTATCTGTCTCCTTGTGAATACCTTAGGGTAGGGAGCACTGTGGTGTGCCTATTGCCCTCATTCGGTTGAACTACAAAATTTGATCACAGTTATACTGTAGTCTCTCAAAATGCTCTAGAAATTGTCAGTAGTTTACATGAAGTGGATATGGGCATCCAGAGTTCCCTGAAACTATATCAAAGTTGTATTCATTTCCAAAAGTTTTTAAAGTGAAAAGCCACTTGCATGTTCGCCTCAAAAAAAAAAAAAACTCAAAGAGGAAGCTGGGGGCTGTTGTCATTATCTCTCTTTCTCTCTCCATGGCAGCACTTCCGTAAAATCTGAACTTGGGAACTCCGTGTAATGAACAGATTTCCTCAGATACCTCCTGCTGTCCTCATTAAGTTCAGTTATGGCTGCAGGCTCAAAGCAGCATTTCTGTCCAATACTTTGAGCCATTTCTCCTTCAAAGTCGCTGTCAAGAAATCATAAGCAAAAATTTTTTTCTGGGAAGTTTTAAAATTAACTACCCTAAAGATTAGGTTTCCTATCTCTGATTATGGCTCTCCTACACTTCACATCCTGCAACCCAACTGCTGAATTCCACCTGCAATTTATTGGTAAAAAGAAAAAAAATTGTTTACATTACTACCAGTTACGCTGATGCTAAATGACTTCTTTTCAGTACCTATTTTTGTCTGTGGCTTTGGGCGAATGTGGGAAGGACAGCACAATACAAGTATACACCTGCTCACTCACTCTTTCCTGCCTCTCTCGTAAGTTCAAAAGTCCAAAACTGGCTGCAGGAAGCTATTCCATGTAACCAAAGTAAATCACAAAGACCACAACTAAATGGTTCTCTACTGAAGTTCAATGCAAAAACTGTACTTAAGCCAATTTATCACATCTGTGTTAGCCCAGAATGCTAGAACAGTAAAATCTCAAAGTCTTTTTACCCTTTGGGATCAAGAAGATCTCGAACTTTTTCATTATAAATTTCCATATAGGACACTTCTACTTTAAAACTCTGCTCTTCGTTTTCTTCTTTCTGGGTTCGTTCAAAGAGCCCACTGCAGAGTCGTGGGATTAATCCAGGTTGGTCGGCTGTCCCCATCATAGTATAAGATTTTCCAGACCCTGAAGATTGGAAACCAGAGTTATCACTGTTTCTGAGAAATTTACACACATAATCTTCTTTCCATTGCTTAAATTGTTAGGAAAAAATACAGAAGCTTTCCTATTGCAAACATGAAAGTCAAAAATACACATGTTTTAGAAAGAAAAAAAAAAACCTACTTTAAATCATCTTATTTTAAAAAAAATCTAAAACACCTGAAAATAGGTTTGAAAAGTTAACTAAAATAAACTGGGAAGATCCATATGATTAACGTTATAATGTCTGTTCCCAACCACTAATCACAGCACAAAATATATGGCTTTTCCCTATGGGCCCCAGAGCAAATAAACTTACTACCATCTTGCGAAGTGTGTGAACCATGAATAATCTTTCTGTAATATAAATTATTTTCTCCATTATAATAGAAATATACACTAAAGAAAATTCAGGAAAATGGGGAAAAAAATACATCACTATAATCCTATCATCCAAAACCAGTGATTTTTGACACTTAAGTATAATCTTTTCCTTTTTAGTAGCAATGATTTTGCAAACATGCTCTTAACCATATAAATTTCTCCTTTGGTCACCTGACACTTCATCAATATCGCAGTACTAAGGTACCACCTTTCTACGTTCCAGGCTGAAAAGGGAGCGCAGAATAATTCTCCATGACGATACTGTGATGGGGGCCTATCATCCTTATTTACAGAGGAGACAACTGAGGGCAGACAGCTCCAGATGGCAAGCTGCAGGGGCAGCAGTGGAGCTGGCATGGCCTGGCTCAGGGTTTCTGCTCTCTTAATTGCTACGCATAATGCTTCTTGAAACCATCATAAGCATTGTTCTGTCAAGAGCAGTTTGCAGTTGAACACCTATATGATACACTCTTACAAAATAACTAGTTCACTTCATATTTTCTTTCCTTAATCACATAAGTACAGAAGCCAAAAAGCTCTTTATCAATCACAACCAGTAAGCTATTACAAAGAGTATTCTTTTTGGCATTTCCTCTGTTATGCTCCTTAGAGACTATGACATACAGGCATAGCTAGCAATATATTCAACAGTCATAGCTCTGTACTGTAGTAAAACAACACCACACACAATCAGTGCCTTGTGAGAAGATTAGTAAAGAAAGAGGACCTTAATCCTGGCTTTATTACATTCATTTTAAAAAACTGTTTATAGCCTACTTTCTTCATCTATAGTAGTTCTTGAAAAGGAAGATAACAAACCAGCAATATGTTGCTCAGTAAGCATGGTTTTATTTTCTCTTTCTTTGAAAGATATTTGTTTATGTGCACCCACAGTACTTAACATTACCTGTCTGCCCATAAGCAAAGATGCATGCATTGTAGCCATCAAAAGCATTCTGGAGGATATTCTCACCAAGGCACTTGAAAACATCATCTTGACCTGAGAGAGAAAGGATGTTTTAAGCCAAAACCACGTATGAACAATTCAAACAAAGGAACAAACAAAAATCTCAAAATGTGCAACCAGCTTATCTATCTCCAAACACAATTTTTAAATGACAAATACTTATAAAAGCCTACACCCCCTTTGAGTTATTTCTATTTAGCACATTGAGGGATAACCCCGTAATGTGTCCCTTATAATGCATAGAAGCTCCCAAAATGCTGAGAGCTAGGAGCTGCTTATTATATAGTCAAAGATTATAAATATCAGAAATGTATACCTGGGATCTAGGTGTACCTGAATTTAACTACATACCACTCAGTCAACGCTTTTATCTAATGGGTTGGTGAGTTCAGAAAAATCATATACAGCAATCTTCTCTTTCCTTTTCCCAGGTGACAATTTCCAGTTATAAAATCTATAATGCATAGCAGTTAGGACAAGAAGTAAGACCCATTTCCCTCAATCATGGACATAGGTGACAGAGCCAAGCTCCCTACCACAGGCCAAATGAGACATGTTGATAATCAAAATGTGAAACTGACAAGTCACCTACCTCACTGAGCCTCACACAGAATAGGGACTCTCTTGAGCAAGGCATCCCATTACGCCTCGCTTCCTATTAATTCACCAGATAATTTGTCCTTTTGAATTTGAGGTGATCCTTAAAGTCATCAATGAGTCAGCAAGACCAAATGCACCTTAACTTTTGAAACAGTCATAGTATTAACTTTCTCACAATAGAAGTCAACAAAATATCATGCTCAATATCTAATAGGGGGGCCAGGCATAGCAGTGCATGCCTGTAGTTCTTGCTACTTGGGAGGCTGAGGTGGGCAAAATCACTTGAGTCCAAAAGTTCAAACTCAGCCTAGGACAGACAGCAAAACATGGCCTCATCAAAAATATAAAAAGGAGGCAGAGGAGGAAAATGAGAAGAA
>RJWM01013639.1:0-52727 GCA_004363535.1 Dasyprocta punctata
AGCCGGGCGTGGTGGCGCACGCCTTTAATCCCAGCACTCGGGAGGCTGAGGTAGGCGGAGCGTTGTGAGTTCGAGGCCGGCTTGGGCTACAACGCGAGCGCAAGGCCGGTCTGAGCTACATAGTGCGACCCTGCCTCACAAAACCAGGGCCGGGAGTTTGGCTCAGTGGCTTAAGCGCCTGCCCTGGCAGGCGCAAGGCTGTGAGTTCAATCCTCGGTGCCACAAAAAAAAAAAAAAAAAAAGAAAGTACAGATAATTAAAACCTCACATTTCTAAAATTTTGAGATGATTTTTACACTTCTTTTATACTTACTTTTTAATGTGTGTACATTGCCTGTTTTGGAAATTCACAATATTTTGAGCAAGTAATAAAACTATGCTAAGATATCCTGCCCCATCTTAAGTATCCATCCATCAGTATCTATCCTAAATCTATTTCCTGCCTCCATACTTGGAATGGGCGAGATCTCTGAAAGAAATTACTATACTTGCCCAAGTCAAACTACTCTTTCTACCCCAGCCAGAGTCTCACACCTCCCTGAAAAAATGAGAAGAGTACAGAAAAATACAAAATGAAAATATAATTATCTAATTTTTTCTTTTTCAAGAAAAGATTTTGCTATGTTGCCCAGGCAGGTCTTGAACTCAACAATCCTCCTGCCTCGGCCTCTCAAGTAGCTGAAATTATAGGTGTGTGCCACCATCCCCTGAAAATGTCTATTTTTTTTAAAAAAAAGGTAATTTTGGAGATTGTCATCAAGAAACTTCTAATGAAAATGTCATGAGAGAGTTTGGTAGTGATACGAGAAGGGTTAGACAGTCAACTGTCTATAAAAAGCAGCCATAGCTGCTATTTATACAGTGCACAGTCCTTTGAGTTAGGAGAATCAAATGTTAGTGGCATTGGCCATTCAGGCAGGTATGATGACACAACCTAATTTTCCCTGCATTCGATCTTTACAGCCAGATTTGTCTATGTCTTCCTAGACAGAACTTGACATCATCTATTATCCCACTCCACAATCATTGCTTTAACTTACCCTGTATGTAGACAGATCGATCCTCAGTGAGTTGTGTAGCTGGTCCAACAGTTTTACAAATCTCTCTTTCTGAGGATAAGAAACAAGCAGTGGGGAGGAGAGAGATAATCTGTTTCTGATGCCCCTAAACTATAGCAGAAATAGAACCATTTCTGGATGAATAAAAAGGGTGGGGAGACAACCTTTTCTGGCTTGCAACACATCCTATTCCATTCCTCCCATGGGGAGAACAACAGACAATACAAAGGAAAAATAAGTGGTCCCCATTTCATCTCAGCAGCTCTGTCTCAAACCAGGGAATTTTTTCACAGTGATAAAGGTAAAGCCAAGTCTTTGGGAGGGAAAACATCTCTTTCTGTGCACAAGTCAACAGAACATCATCTGTGCATCTCTATTCCTTCAGGGAGACCTCATCTTAGTCAGATGACACTCCAAGCATATTCTCCAATTTGTTCCTGATAATGAGATCTCTTAACTTATCTTGGGAAATGCATAGCAGGTACATAGCTACAGCCCAGCAGTAATGATGGGGGAAACAGTATTTGGAAGAGGGTCAGACAGACATAAAAAGAATCTCTCCTTAAATCACTTTAATTCTAATTTCCCTTACTATGTATCTTTTCAATGCTAATATATAGCATATATTATTTTAATAGTTGACTTTCATAGAAAAAGTATAATGAAATGTGGACTCATGTGCCTGACTGAAGGTGGCTGGCATAAATTTATAGAACTCATACATTGATTATTATCATTAGATATCATGCCATTTCACACTGGGATGAGACAGAACAGGTATGAGTTTATTGGTTTAAATAGGTAATTGGTTTAATAAATTATAGTAGTTCACCTATAGAAAGACTATCAATAACAAAAAGTGATATAGTACCAAACCATGGGCTCAGAGACTCAATGGATTGTGGGGGGGCATGAGTAATTTTATCCTTCAAAAGTAAGCTTTGTGCTAAGTCAGAAATATTTCACTCAGTTTATATTGAATTTATGTCAGGTGCCTTTCTGGGTTATGACTCAACTTCTCAGTGACCTTAACACCAGGAAGGGCACAAAAAGGAAAACAGTGCAGACACTGAAAAAGGGGTAAGTTTGGGTACATACTGTCATCCTCCCTTAGACATCAGCCTTATATGAACTTAAGAGGTATGAATCTGTCACAGAGAAACTGAATAATATTAAGAAAGGTCCATTTGAGGACCTGAAGGCTGAACAACATGGTGACTCAACCAAGTTGTTAGTCTAGAAAGGTTCTTCCTGAGCCCAGGTGCAGTTTTCCTAAACTACAATGGTGCTACCACTTTTATGTGTCTGAGGAGAGAGTCTACTAAGTATGGTCTACATATCCACCAGGAAAGAAGGTTCATCCATCAAGGTGGTGAGTATCTGAATTTTAGGCATATCAGTTAACTCTATAGAACAGGCTAGGAAAAGCTGTTAAAAACTTTATTGATAACAAATGGATATGTATGTGTTTATATCATACCCCAAAGTTGGAGGCTGCAAAGCGATCAGATGCAGAGACATTAGTGGAGGCGGTTGTGTGAGCATAGTAGGCATTGATGTTGGCCAGGAGGGTGCTCATCACTGCTGGCACACCGGGACACATGTACTTGGATGACAAACATGCGAAGTGCCTGAAAGACAGCACCCTCACTTTCAAAAACTCTGTAGAACTTGCAGCAAAAGCCAAGTAGGAAGCTAGTAAAATTTAGTAGAATCAATGAAGCATAGCCAGGGCAATCACCATCCTTTGCAGCATGCTCCTTGCATACAGTTTGGGTAGCAGCTTAGCCAGAAACTTCTCACAGCATTAAGAAATTCCTGTCAGGGAGCCCTGGTTGACCCCATACATACCTGCTTTCCCTATAGTGTAGTGCCTTTTCTGACTCCCAGGCTAGTCTAGGAGTTTATTGGTCACTACATATTTGCTTGAACACACGCATGTCTGCTCAGCCTGTGTTGTCTGGACAGGTCCCTTCCTTCCCTAACCTTGGTCCTGGAGTTACTCATAAACACATTGTCTTTCTACATATACCCTCTGCCTTGAAGTATAAAGGAAAATAAGGCATCACACTGCATGCCACTCCCATAAGCAACTGTGTATCATGTCAGTGTGTACTCATTAGCTACCAAGGATTAATAACCATTTCCCAGAACCAAAGAGGAGTCTCACGTCATGGCCTGATATATGGACTCAATGCCATAGCGCATGGCAAATTCATCCACAATTTCTTGGGCTGTCTCATCAAAGTACACCTTCCATGCATCATCTCCTCGGGCTTCAGGGATCTGGACTCCTCCACTGCCCTGAATGTCTGTGAGGTAATGGAAAAGGTTCTGTAGGATATAGAACAGAGATAAGGAAAAAGTTAAATACATTTAAATTAAAAAAGGGGGGGCCAGGGATGGTGGCACATGCTTGCAGTCCTAGCACTCAGAGGCTGAGGCAGGAGGATGGTGAGATCAAGGCTAGTCTGGATTACATAGTGAGACATTGTCTCAACAAACCAAGACAAACAAAAACAAAACAAAACAAAATCCAAAGCCTTGTGGTAAAGTCCAAGAGAATATGAACTGGACTCTATAGAAAATTCTGTTTTTTAAGTCATTGCTCAGTTCTTCCCATAGCCCTCTTAGGCTGCTTTATATTATTGAAAGAGAACCAACACTGAGCTCAGTCTCCTGGACTTTCCAGGGGAACACATAAGCCATGGACAGAACAAAAATCAGGCCACAGATCTTCAACCACCTAGCAGTCCTACTGATGGTCAAGGGTCCCTTCCTGCTTTCTGGCGGCTTACCTCATGGAGACAGGTATACTGCACATGGTATGGAGCCACCTTTTCCTCCCCCTTGATCTCCACATTGATCTGTAGTCGGATAGCCCCTGAGACGGCTGACTTGTCTGTTCTCTTCTCTGGAAAGGAAAAGGACTAGAAATTGATATCGGTGCAATTATAGACAGTACAGACAGGTCCATCCTGGCTTAATCCAAAGAAAAAATGGTAATGACCCAAGCATTCACCCAACAGGGTAAACTTACTCTAGTGACCACACATTCACAAATATCCTGCTAGTGGCTGAGGGGAAGGGCCAGGGAGTTAAAGGCATTAGGGATGAGAAGAAAGACTAAAGGACCCTCTGAAACCTTGAGAATATTCAGCCTGAGTGAGTTCCGCCCACCCCTATGTCCTATTGCTACTCATCATTAGCTCTCTGAAGGTAAGACAGGCTGTTTTAGGGAGGTACACTTTTGGGACTAATGATTTCGGTAGATGGAAGTTTTCCCAGATCCTTCCTTCATAACAACTTTTTCTGGTCCATTTTCCTCACCCAGGTTGTACCAGACATCCATCTCTCCACTCAGTGTTCGAACCTCGATGATGGTTTGGCCAAGGAAATCATCAGATTCTCGCTTCAGTCGCTGCTTTACTCTTGATTTGATGTCATCATCCTCATCCCACACGCGTACCTTAATGCGGTCAGAGGAGTTGTGGCACTCACTGTGAGAAAATTATCTGTTAGGGACAGACCCAGCAAAATTTTTTTCCCATTCTGTGGGCTGTCTCTTCACTCTGTTAGTGGTTTCTTTTGATGTGCAAAAGCTTTTTAATAAGATGAGATGTCAGTTGTTGATTCTTTGTAATATTTCCCATGCTATTAGGGTTTTGTTCATAAAGTCTTTGCCTACACCTATGTCTTCAAGAGTTTTACCTATTCTCTCTTTCAGCAGATTTAGTGTTTCTGTTTTAATATTTAAATTTTTGATCTGTTTTGATTTTAGTTTAGTGCATGGTGAGAAACATGGGTCTAGTTTTAGTATTCAGCATATGGAAAGCCAGTGGAGTACTACTCAGCCATAAAGAAGGATAAACTTGACACATTTCTAGGTAAATGGATGCACCTGGAGACCATACTCTTACGTGAAATAAACCAGACACACAGGTGTAAATATCATATAGTTTCTCTGGTGTGAGAAACTGAAAGTGTAAATAAGGACCAAAATGTGTAATAGATATTGTGAAATAGGGAAAAAATGTTCAGATGGAAAGGGAAACTCAGGTGGGCAGGAGAGAGAAGAAAAAACAAACAAGAAAAGAAGGATAAAATGGAACCAAAACTTTGTAAATAAGGAGGGGAACAGGAGTTGAAGAGAGGGGAGGAGAATGGGAAAAAAAGAAGAGTCAAGATATATCATGTACAGATACAAATTCCCTATGATGAAAGTGATCATTATGTATATCTAAATTGTACTAATAAACTTAATCAATTTTAAAAAAAGAAAAAGAAAAAAGAATATGGGGGATAATCTGGGACCCAGAAAGAAGACTATTTAAGACAAGACGACAAAGGACAAAAGTTTATATGAGAAAGATCAGAGAAAGAATGGTTGCTACCCAGGGAAGCATGTGAGAAATAGGATTTCTCTATTTATTGCCTTTGTCCCTAATCTTAGGATGCAAGCCCAGAAAAACAAGATTTAATGCCACTTCCAAAATACACACAGTCCCAGCAAGGCAAAGTTCTCAGACTTACAAATGAAACTTCTCCTCCCAAACAGGATTTAAGTTTCCAAAAATGGTCTTTGTACGCTTCTTGGTTTTGCCAACTTGCACAGTCACATAAGGGTCACTGGATCCCGTTTTGTCTTTGGCTTGCAGGCCCTGGGCACACACCACTGCAAACCAAGCACATAGAAGGCTTCAGAGTACCATTCAGAGTTAAGTCCAAAGCCCTCCACCGCACTACTCATAAGCTCTCCATCTTAAGAGCAGCCTCCCCATGCTCTTTGCAACCTAACCTCACATCTCCTTATCTATCCTTAGTGCTGGGCCACCAGCTTTTCCCTCAAAGACTAGCACAAGACCCACCCCAAGCCCTAACTGACTACTTAGCCTCTCTGATACACACATGATTCAGCCTAACACAACTGGTTAGTAAACTACTGATTATTCCCTGATCTCATGCTTGCCCCTTCCACATAACCCAGCTCTTACTGCTAACCAAATCTATAGTGTTGGATAGTGTCTATAGTTACCAGATCCTTGTATTACAGTTTGTATTGTTTGTAGGTATCAGTCTGGCCTCTCCCAGCACAAGGGTCCAGGCAAGAAGGAGTGATGAATAGTGCCCTCCTTCTTCCCCTCAGTTCAGGCCCCATCACCTGCTCCCTCACATTACGAATGCCTCTTCCTCAGGCTCTTCCCCATAGTCCAAGCCTCTCTGTCCTCTCCAACTTTTCATGCTTACCAGTGATGGTAATCTTGGCTGACCATTTAGAGGTGCCATCCAGTACGCTCTGCTTCACTGCTTTCATCTGCTGTACATGAGCAACTTTGCTCACTGTGAAGACATCCCTGATAACCTCAAAGATCTCTGGTTTGTTTCGCTCTCGGATTTTCATGCGGTCCTTCATAGCCATGATAATGTTCTGTGTCCGGTCCTCAGCTCCATGTTTACAGCTCTTTTCTGCAGCCCCTGAAGGGTGGCCAGAGATAGAAAGTAACCCACAAGCCACTCATCAGATCAAGATCAAGCTGAGAAACAGACCCTGGGAGAGGCTGTGAAGCAATGGAAGCTTAAGGAAATCAGGATATCTCTGGGAAAAGGCAGTCACTGTGGGTGGGCTCTACTGACCTGGTAAATGAAAGGATAGCAAAATCTTAATGTGATGAGGGTTCATTACACTGTTCTATTTACATATGTGGGATAGTTTCACCTACACTTTAACTCTAATGTCAAATATCTCCAATACATGTCTTAGTTATCAGGGAGGGGTTGTGGGTGAACATGGCAACATCACCAATCTCATCCTTTATTGCCAAGCATGATCCAGATCCTAGATTTCATGATCGCTGCTCTATGGCTCTCAGCAAATAGTGTGATGTAGTAATAAAAGTATGGGCTTTGGTCAATCAGACAGACATAGGTTCAAATCCTGCCTCCACCACTCCTAGCTTGGCAAATTAGATTTTTCTAGGAGGAGATAATGGTGCTTGTCTTTCAGGGTTATAATAAGCATTATTTTAGATAGCATAACTAAAACCTATACCTCAGAGCAAATTCAGTGGTTAAGTTCAATGACAGCCTTATGGGGAAATCTGATTTGGATCTCAGTCAATTCAGTTTGTGAGCAAAACCATGGTATTAAGTTCATGAACCAAGGTACCACTGTACTAAATAAATGGTCACTATTATTATTTCCTTTTTCCTACTCTAATCCTTAAAGATACTGTTGCTATGGCTTATCGCTGGAGAGACCTGGAGAGACAGGAGAATATTTTCCCATATCCTCAACCCCTGCTTTTCCTGGGGCCCAGCTACAGTTAGTAAGAATCCAGCTGGAGGGGAGCAGGTAATAGGGAATCTGAGCATATCATATCCCCTGCCAGGAGCTTGGTGCTTTTCCTAGTCTCATGCTTTCCACTCAGTCAAGTGGAACCTATATGACAGGCCTGGGGAGTCTGGTAGGCTCTCTTCCTGGAACCTTTGCTCCATCAATTTGAAACTTCTATACCTGGCACTGCTGTCTAAAAGCTCCACCTATAAGCAAGCCAAGGAAAAAATGCTGCTAATGTGCAGGGATTCCTGGTCCTAAGTTCTAGACCTCAGAAAGCTCCACTGTGAGGCCTGGAATCTCTTTTCTTCTCTCTCCT
Organism: Dasyprocta punctata; assembly: GCA_004363535.1. Taxonomy (NCBI): domain Eukaryota; kingdom Metazoa; phylum Chordata; class Mammalia; order Rodentia; family Dasyproctidae; genus Dasyprocta; species Dasyprocta punctata. The sequence continues at coordinate 7,712 of RJWM01013639.1, forward strand.
CCCTCCTCCTCCTCCTCCTTTGTCTGTCTGTCTGTCTGTCTGTCTGTCTGTCTGTCTCACTCTCTCTCTCTCACATTAGTTTCAGTTCCTGATGAAACATGTTCTAGTCATTTGGCCAATAAGGCACTGTAGTGTACATGCTACTCCAGCTCAGCCTCTGGGATCAAGCAAACATTGAAAGAGGTTCTAGCTCTACTAGAAGGATACAGAAAATTTAAAGAATTTTTTATAAAAGTGCTTAAGAATTTTTAAAAGGATTTCTATTTGGAAAGGCAATATCCCTTGATTCAATACTTTACCTTCTCTGAAAAAGGACTTCAGAATTAGGTAGACTGGAGGAGCGATGGCTCAGCCAATCCTCACTCTTCCCAGCAGGTTATTTTAGAGAGGCCCTGCTGCCCTTGACCCCCAGCCCTCATCCCACACAGGCACTCACGCTGCAGGCAGTCGGCGTTGAGCAGGTCCTGGCACTTCTCATGGCACTTGACTCCACACTCACTGCAGCGCATGCCCTGCCTGGCAATGCCCCACAGCAAGCCTTCGCACTCATAGCAGTAGGTTGGGGCAGTAGCTGACCAGACTTCAAAGTTGTGGGGTGTGGTACATGAGATGGGGTAGATTAAGGCCTGAAGTGTTTTCTTATACACATGGGATTTCTGAAAGACACATATCCCATTACCCACCAACGACTTTAGGACTGCTGAGAAATTCCACAATTGAGACCCTATGGGGCAATCGAGGTTCTTTTTTCCCTTGCCAGGGGAGAAGAAAATCTAGTTTGTCCCAGCCCAGCCTAGTGGAAAGATGTCCCCACTACAGTGTGTCTGGGTTGTCCAACACAGGTCTGACCTGACATTGGTTCTGAGTCATGTCCCAGCATTCACACTTTCTGTGGAAACAGAGCAGGTACAGGGTTCAGTGGTCACATCCTTCAACGTGAGGCTCCAGTCTGGACTCTTGCCTCTCCCAGTGTAGAAAACTGAGTTCTGATGCTATTTAGTTTCATGAGTGAAGCATGCCCAGAGCTCTGAATTCCCTGTTAGTATGGCTACAGAGATGACAATGGTCCTAAGGATAGTGGACTCAGGAAAGCCCCTAGGTCACTTACCAGCTCTTCATCCTTGAGAGAAGTACGTGTAGTCAATGCAGAAGTAATCCCTGCTTTCCGGGACTGGACCAGTGACTATGAAAGAAGACCTGCTATCAGTCCTGGCCACCACCAAGGACTGATAAAATTCTGGGAGGAAACTTCAGCGACCAAAGCCAGTTGGCTAGAGTTTATTCTATTTTTATTGTTACTTATAGGAAATATCTCTGGGCAAAAAGGTAACAAGTATCCCAGGTAAAGAAGCAAAACCACAGGTATTTCCTTCAGGGTCTCTATCTTCTGAAGGGCTTCTCTTTCCCTCACTATTCTTAGATGGCCTACTCCACAGAAACTCCTTATTCATAGGAAGGGAAAGGAAAATGAACAGCTGAGAATTGCAGTAGGAAACAAGTCATAAGAATAAAAGCAACATATAACTTTCAGAATTACACTGAAGAACAATTATTGGGAACAATGAATGCATGCTAATTGCTATTCCCTGGTCCCTCCCCATACCCGATCCCTGGAGAGCTGTAGAGACCAACAGGCCATATGATCAGGATACTTGGCAAGTGAAAAGGACAAGGTAATCTCAGTGAAATCAAGCAAGGGAGGAAGTTAAATCTGAGAGCAGGGCCTGACCTGCTAGCCAGGCTCTTGTAGCCCCATGTATCTGTCAAGTCCAAGCTAATTTAGGGGCAGACTCTAGTCATATTGAAGTCATAATATCAGCCTATGCAAGAGGATCAGCTGGGAAGGGCCCAAATGACTTGGGATATGGACTCTCAGAGGATGGAGGGGGGCTCTGGAGACACTCACCATAGCCTGTGCAGAGGACAGCAGAGAAAGGAACAACATGATGTTAAAGTCCATAAGGGCATGAAAACTTTGAGAGGTTCTTCTCTATCATACAAAGTATAAGGAGCATGTCTCAAACGCCTCTGCCTTTGTCCATTAAAAACTGTCTTCAAACAGACAGCTGCCCAGCACCCAGAGCTTAAAGTTCCTATTCTGAGAATTATACCACAAAGTAAAAGACAAGCAAGGTAAAGCTAGGAGAGGGAAACAGAGACATGAACTAGAAAATCACATGTGGACAAGGAGGGAAGAGAGGATGAGGAAAAAAGAAAAGATGGGAAGAATAAAAAGGTGAGATGGACAATAATAAAGAAAGGAGGATGGTGATAAAGAGGACATGACACCAGAATTTATCCTTCAACCAGCTAGATGATGAGCTGATGGAAGAAGAGGTACACTGAAAGGAGGAAAATGAGAGCTGAGGGTGTGACTCAATGGTATGGTGCTTGTTTAGCATGTTCAAGGGCCTGGGGTTGATCCTCAGCACCATTAAAAGAAAAAAAAAAAGCAGGAAAAAGAAAGAAGATATACAGATGGCAGGTGTATTGGGTATGCTATGTCCCCCCAAGTCCTCATACACTTTTGATGGGGCTAAGTCTGGTGCTTGCTTGTGTTTGGTTTGTTGTCTAGTGCCAGGATTGGCAATATGAGTGCTGTACCCACCCAGGGGTGGAGCCGACATACAGTGTAAATGAGGCGGGTCTTCCTCTTGCGCTTCCCTCTCTCTCTCTCCCTCTCCCTCTCCCTTTCTCTCTCTCTCCAGCACGCTTTGTGGCTTGCAGCTGCCATGAACGGCAGCCCCTCCATGCCATGCCAACTTGGAGCCAACTAAGTAGGTCTGAAACTCCTGAGAAACTATAAGAATAAACCTTTCCTTCCGCAATTTTGGGTGTCAGGTATTTTGTCTTGGCAACGAGCGAAAAGTAACTAAGACAGCAGGAAAGAAAGAAATTAAGAGAAAATGGTAGATAATTCCATACAGCCAAATAAGGAGGGAGAAACTAGCAGGAGAATGAGAATGGAGAAGAGAGCAAAGGAATAGGCAAGAAAAACAGAATAGGGAGGGAAAAGAAGAAACAGGAGATGAAAATGGTACTAAGAAAAAGGATTCAGGTCTTACTAAACTCTAAAAATTTACATGTGACTTTAGAGCTCTGGGACTCTGGAAGAGCCTACGTTTCATTCTATCCTACAACCCTGAGGCTCTAGAAAATTCCTTTAGCTGATCCTGCTTCAGAAGGCATAGAATGGGACCTTCTGGCTCATCCTGTAGGTCCTGAGATCAGCTTTAACTCCTAAATGTTGCAGTTCAATTCCACAAGTGTTTATCTTTTTTTTTTTTTTTTTTTTTGAGGCAGGGTCTTGCTATGCAGTTCAGGTTGGCCTTGAGCTCACTTTGTAGCCCAGGCTGGTCTCAAACTTGCAACAATCCTCCTGCCTCAGCCTCCCAGTGCTGGGGTTACAGGCACGTGCCACCATGCCTAGCATATCATTGCTTTTCTTAGGAGGACACTTTGCATTGATCTCCAAGAAGGGAGCAAGCTCCAGCCATTTTCATTATATACCAAGTTCAACAATCTGGGTCAAGTATTAGAGGTAGGTTCCATTCCAAGTCATCACAGATGATTATAGAGATACTGAGAAGAAGGCCCAGGGGCCCACCTTTGATGGCCCAAGTTATAAGTGTTCCAGGTAGGAGACTTACCTTCATAGTAATCCAGAGCACTGACTATGGAGGCAGAACAAGGTCCCACTGAAACCATCAGTAAGGCTCTAAATAACTGATCATCAGAACAACATGATCCAGTAAATAGACCACTTCCAATCCTAAGTACTTGCTAAAGTCCAGCTGGGGGTACCCACAGGCTACCTCCTAAGTACTTTACGTACCAGATCACTGACAAGCGGCAATGGTTTCTTCCTGCGTAGATCGGGCATGCTGTCAATGCCATAGAGCCCTCCAGCTGGCCTGTGAAGAAAAGAAAATATGTCAGGACCTTCAGTCCTGCCTTGAATTACTGGCAGGTTCAGGGTTCTATTTTCCTTCCTCTCTCTCTCTCCAGAGAAAGATTAACCAACCTCTACCATGTGCCTTTGAGAGGTTTAAGGAAGACAGCGTGTAAGGGAAGTAAAGCCATGGGAGGAGCAATGGAATCTGCTCTCAGAGTGCTCCGCAGTGTCTTCTGTGGTTTTAACCAACAAGTTCAAGGGACTTTTTGTTTACTTCAATGCACCGTGCTGCTGAAAGCAAGGTTGGAATTGGTGGACAACAGATTTCTTGTTCACACAGAGGCCTGAGACACTGCTTCTCAAAGATAAGACTTGCCTGCCCTGTCAAAACAGGGAGTGGCTCTACAGGAAGAGCCTGCAGCCTAGATGAACAAGACTAGCAGACGACATATAGGAGAATTCCTCTGTCCAAGAACAAATCTGACACTAGTCTATCTAATCAAGCCTCCTAAAAAGAAAGGTTTTGAGGAAACAGAAGCCCTCATAATCAAGTGGAGGCAGAGGAGACATTATGGAGTGGGTACTGGGAAGGATCATTTGGAAAAATAAAATAGTAAAAGGACCCTGAGAATCTGGCCTAACCTTATGGACACATCAATTGAGACCAGAAAAAAAATTATAGCTAAAGCAACTGGAGATTTCTGAAACTTTTATACCTTTATCATACTTATTAATTTTATTGTTGTGTGGCTATGCTTTCATAATGATGTGCAATAAAAAAAATCAGGGTGTCACCCTAAAGAACATCATCATTACACTGAAATAATCTACATTTTAGGTCCACTTTTACTAAATTCCATCATGTCTTCTGCTAACATTCCTTCCTCTCTTTGGGCTTTGGTGTCACTTCTGTAAAATGAGATAGATAGGTAGAAAATCTCTCTGGCCTTTTGGATGTCAAAACTCTGAGCCTTAAAGAAAAGAACTCACGTACTTAGTTTTAATGAGAGAAACAAAGTGGGAAAAGCTGAGGGAGCTGTGTTTCACACTATAGGTGATCGGAAGAGAAATCCCAGAAGAATAAGTAGGTATTCCCAGCAATACAGGCCAAGAATGGAGTCACAAATTAGGTCAAGGCCAGGAGCTACAATGGTCAACTCAATATGCTAATTTTTAATAAGCGAGCTCCCTGAGTATAGGCAGTGGACTTTGTCTTTAATAAGGTTACTAGGCCTAAGGAAGCTCTATACTTGTTGCAGGTTCCAAGACTAAGCTGAAGGAAAGTGAGGAAGACAAAAAGGAATTATTTAGAAAACTTGTGCATAACTCCATTTAAAAATAGTTTGGATATGTTCCACTGACGTGTATATTTTATAACTGTTGGAAGAAAAAAAGTCACAAGTTTGTAGCCAATTCTAAAAACTACAATATGTACCATGTAAGCCAGGAAGATTTTTGCAACATAAATGATCGTCTAAAAAAGAAGGGGAAGCTCATGATTGACCTTTGATTAAAAACCAATAGCAAAATAAGCAGCATGTAAACGTATGGCCGTATGCTGAGGAGCATAGCTCAGTGATAGAGTGCTTAAGCAGCGTGCAAAAGGTCCTGGGTTCAGACCCTAATTTCTCTCTCTCTCATTCTCTCTTTCTCTCTCTCACACACACACACGGAAGATAATTTTATGATCCGATCTTTTTCCCTGGCCATGAATGAGAGAAAGCAGCTACTGGAAATTCTTTCTTTTTTCTCCTCTTCTCTCCTTTTTCTTCCTCTTCTCTCTTCTCTTCTTTGTCTCTTCTTTCCTCTCTTCTTCTCTCCTTCCCTCTTTTTTCCCCCATACTGGAGATTGAACCCCAGATCTTCATACTGAGCTACATAACCAACTCTTTTTAATATTTTTATTTTGAGACAGGGTCTTATTAAATTGCCAAGTTTTGCTCAAACTTCTGATCCTCCTGTCTCAGCCTTCCAAAGTGTTAGGATTATAGGCTTGCATTGCCTGAGAATTCTTATTTTAGAATCCTTTGTAGGACAAAGGAAGAAGAAAAGTCAGAGAGCTAATTGGCAGTGTGTGCGGAGGAGTAGGACATGAGGAGACACTTAAACTCTCTCCTAAGAACAGTCAGTTACAGGCAGCAGTTGAGCAGCTTAAAATGACTCTGTGGTACAATCATATGGGTCTGAAATTCCCAGACAAGAGGCAGACAGCACACACAGAGCTCAGAAGGGATGTGACTTATGTCTTGACTAGAGTGAAATAGAATAAGCTGGTGACTCAAAACAACTGAAGCAGGACTAAACCCAAGAGTAATCTAATCAGATACACCATCGACAGTGAAATGGAAAGGAAATGTTCCCAAATACAGGTATTTTTTTCTAATGCCCTTATTCTTCTACAAAAGTACAATATCACTATGTTGCAATGGATCAGAAATTGTGAGAGCAGAATGGGGGAGCCTCAAAGTTCTCTCCCCTGTCCCAGGGGAACCACTTGGCAAAGCTTTTTTTCTGTCTCTGAAATATTCCCAGAGAACCAACCAACCTAGAGTGGAACCACTTCCTTCCCCAGGATCCCACTTATGAATCTATCTCCTCCATTCCCAGGGGAGAAGCTAAGCATGGAGATAGGAAAAAAATCCATAGAAATTTTGGATTCTAGGAAGCACTTACCCTTCTGGGAGCCACTGAGGCAGAGAGGTGTTGCCATCATCTGGAATCTTTAAAAAGAGAGAGAAAAAAAATTAGATGCTGGGAAATATGGAAGACCACCCACAGACTGGCAGTGAGCAGTGTAAGTCACAATTACCATGAGGTAATACAGCCAGCCTGATACCTACACTAACAGCCCATCATCCAAGGCAATAAGCATGCTGCTAAAATAGGCAGTACTTGTTTCCATTTTCCCCAATGAATAGAAAGGATATAAAGTCAAGCTCACTGAGGTCCTAAGGCTAAGGATCACTTAAAATGTGACAGGTGCCCGAACTCCTATGTTCCTTTTACAAGATACCAGTATAGAATGCAGTAAACCAAGCCTAGGGGAAGGACTCTTTTAGGTTTCATTCCTCACTAAAACAAAGGGGCAACTTCATATGGAGTCAAGTCTTCTACTATATTCCTAGGCTTCATTGGCTGCTCAGAAGCAGATCTGGTCTTTCTGAATTATATCTCAACTTGTGATTTGACATAGCCTGGGTTCCTAAAACCCCAGCTCACCCACACTGAGTACATACATATGAGTCCCTTCTCTACTTTTGATAAACTTGATATAATGAAAGCCCAGGGCAGATTGGACATTTGTTTTTATTATTCTGGTGAATTTCATAAGTTCTAGCATGCGAAGTTGAAAACTGAGGTATCAAATAAGACAAACAAAGAACACTTAAAACGTTTAAGATTTCTGCACAAAGAAAGAAAGAAAGAAAGAAAGAAAGAAAGAAAGAAAGAAAGAAAGAACGAACAAACAAGCAATGGCTTAAGCAATGCAAAGAGAGAGTTCCAAAGCTGCTAGGACCCTCTAGGGAATCATTTTTTAGGCACAAGAAACCTAATGCTAGCAGGTCTGGGGCATTTCATCCCTGCTTTCCCTTCCATTCCTGACAACTTTCCTGGAACAAATGAGCTCTAGAAAGGAGGCAGAAGTAAGGGTCTCAGCTTTGGACAGGTTAGGGAGGAGTGAGTTGGGGGATAGCTAAAGGTGGGAGAAGGCATGGATAGAATGAGGCAAGAAGGAAAAGAATAGGGGGAGGCAGGACAGGGCTGATAGGTGATAGAAAAGTGAGCAAGTATTACCCTGGATCAGCAGTAAGCTCATATAAACTTTGGATTTAAGCTCCTTCTTAGTAAGATACTCTTGGGTTGCCTATGCTTTAAATCAAACGTATCTGCTTACTGCCCATACCTTTACTCCATCTCTGTCTCCTATTCTGGTTCTGAGGGATAGGATGATAGTGGTGATGGGAGACCAGGCCCAAAAGATAGCCAGGAGTGTTTGAAACAAAAGTCAGTGGGTATAACAGAAGAAACAACAGTAGGTGGGAAATACTAGAGAAACTGCAAGTCTTCTAAAATTGCTCAGAGGCAGGGACAGGAGGTAAGCATCAGGGGAGTCCTCTATAGCTCCAGATTCTACCAACCAGAAATGATCTTCCCTTTGGAAACAGCTACTGCAGTGAGCAGGCTCTTATTTCCTTTTTAATTCTCAGAATTACACATTTGCCAGAAACTACTGAGTTCAAGAAAACAAAGTCACAAAAAGTCTTTGGGAACCAGGCCTAGATCATGCTTAGAGGGGGCAACAGTCTGCAGAAGCACAAGGCATGCACACACAGCACACCAAAAGAGGATGGGGCATGGGAAGGAAGTCTAGACAAAGCATTTACAGGAAGTATATTCACTGACACAACTTGTACCTGAAGGAAACACAAAGTGAGCATGAATTCTGTGTGTGTGGCTTCAGACCATGTACACAAACCCACTTGAAAAGGATTCACAGTGCTCACTAGGGCCCAAATCACAGGTGAAGCAAACTTTCAGTGAATTCAAGTCAGTGCTTGCAGACACGGAGTATTTAGGATAACATGCATTCACAAGGTTCAGAACAGGTCTACTGAGGCTTCTGCCCATAGAGTTGAGGAAGCCTGCCACAACCACTAAGCACTTTCACACTTAGGGCCCCAAGTAAGAGGCACAAAATGCCTGTGGCAACTCCTACTCTCTCAAACACGAGTAATCACGCATGCTGGGCTCAGTCAGGGGTTACAGCATAGGCCAGAGTCTGCGGCAACACTAAAAACGGACACATACTGTTTGCACGAGCAGAAGAGGAGGGCAGCATGTCTGCAGGAGTCAGATTGAGCACAAGTGTAAGCACACACATGCTACATCGATTGTGCGCCCATGCCGGCAAGCATACGTTCTCACACTGTGCTCCAGGGATGTTGGCAGGAGCACATAAAGCATGGAACATGCACACAAACCTCTTTCTGGAAAAACAGACTATCTGCATGAGCCACAGCTCAGAAGTACAGATCGCGCACGCGCGCACACACACGCACACACACGCACACACATACACTGCTCAGAAGGCAGCATAGAGATAGACAATAGAAAGGGCCCAAAGGGCTAGAGGGACAACCTGAAGGGCTTCTGGCTTTCCTTCTGCAAGCAAAGAAAGAGCAGGAAGAAAAAGGGGGCAAAAAAATGTTAGTAGATTAAGTCCTATAGCAATGAACACAACGAAAAATGTCAGCTAACCCCAAAGGACATGGAGGAGAGGAAGAGGGCCACTGGATACCCCAGCAGGCCACAGAGTCCAGCTGACAGGATCCCAGAGCTTTGCTACCCATATTTGATGGCCTGATTTTTAATATGAACATAAACCAGAGGACAAAGTCTGCCTGGGGATTCCATTTGTCTTTTCCCCCTTTCCAAAACAGACTCCACCCAGGGTCTGGGCTGCTAGGCTACAAGACCAAGTTTGTTACCAAGGACCACTCCAATAGATTGTCCAAGCTGTTGAGCACGGAGTGAGTTTTTCCCATAGCAGTCATATGAAGTTACTCTGGATCTAGGATAGGTCCTCAAACCCCGAAGTCACTTTCCATTTTTGCAATGCAGGCTTGGCTATGCAATTGCTCAGTGAGCCCTTGCCTGTGTTCTCAGACTTTAAATTAAGTTAGGCCAAGGCAGAACCTGGAGTTAAGGCCAGGACCAGGATGCTGAACAAGTAGACACCCTGGAGCATCAACTGGTTGCTGTCCTAACAAAAGTCACAGTGATGTGGGTGATAAAATCATGGCTGCAATCCCAGGCCTGATTATCAAACCCAGAGCCGTATTCCCAAAAGCAGACACTTTCAGAAGGACCCAAGCAAGCCACTACAGGAAATGAATGAAGTCCAGAGATTACCTTTTCTATTCATCAGAGACTACAGTGCCCTCTATGCCATACATGGCTAGGCTACAGGCTTCCTGTTCCATGGAGAGTGGAAATATTAAGACTTATAGATTCTTTGTCACTTCTACTCGAGCTAGGCAAAAACTATAATATGGGACACAATTATGCAAAAGCTGTCAACTGCAACTTCAAAATGGAGAAAACCAAAGCTCTACGTTCTCAAAGGTTTAGATTCTAGCCTGAGCAAAGGTGCAGCAAAGGTTCCGCAATATTCACAGTGCTCTTGTTACCTGTTTTTGAATTGCTCTTGAGTTTCCTTATAATGCTGTGTATAGGCCCCTTGTAAGCAATCTGCAGAGGGTAGTTATGCTAGATGAATAAATGCTAGAGATTTTTTTCCAGATGTGTCCACTTTGCTCTGTCCCCACCAGGCCTTGTCTGGGTGTTAACCAATTGGAAGTCCCTGGTGGCTCTGGTTGATGGCCTCTCCTTCTTGCCTCACTGCCCAGACCTTGGGGAGATTTCTGGCAATAATGATAATGAAGTGCTCTTATCTTATTTCTGTCCTATGCATCCTATTTAGTAATAACTTAGAACAGCAATGATGGTATATACTATATTTGGAAACTGGCGGTATGGGATAAGATTCCAGAAGCACAGGAAACAAGCAAACAGACTAGAATAGTCCCAGTTTAAGTGTGCTAACTCCTCGTTCTGCCTGAACGTTTATCATTAACTTCTCAGTAGTTGCTATAGACACAAGAAACAAAGAGACGAATGAAACAAAATCTATCAGCCCACTGGGCAAAAGGATGGTTTACCCAACCCACCCTAGATTAAATTTCCTCCAACAAGTCTCTAGAATCTGTCCAAATTAATACAGATAGCCCCTGACAGGAATGACAGCAGCAAATGAAATAGTGCTAGATGGTAAAAAGTGCTCTTCAAGATTCATACTGACCTGGGGTAGGGAAGATGAATCATATGGTTTCCATTGCTTTACTTTCACCTCTTCTACTTTTTTTTAATTTTTGTTTTATTTTATATTTTTGATCATACTGGGGATTAAACCCAGGGAATGTTGAGCTATATTCCCAACTATTTTTATAATTTTGAAAGTTTCCCTAAGTTACCCAGGTTGGTCTCAAATTTTCAATTCTTCTGCTTCAGCCTCCTAAGTAGCTAGGATTATAGATGTGCATTACCATGCCTGGCTCCTACTTCCTCTTGTCACTTGGTGGTTTAAATTTTCCCTGTAACCATCTAAAATTTTCCTTGGCAGTTTTTTTTGGTTGAAGTTATATGTTACAGCAGTACACCAGACAGTGGATAGTTGAAAACAAGATGCTGAACGTACTCTTAAAACCTTTATCATTCCTAACATTTCTCTATGAATGGAAGCCTCTGCTACTGTACGAAATCCTCTAAGATCAACAAGGATTGAACACTAGTCCATCTACTTGGGCCCATCAGCTTTCTCCACCTCCTCACCCCCATTCATTCATTCACTCACTTACAGGAAGGGTTGAGACAAGGTCTTGCTTTGCAGTATAGGGTGGCCTTGAACTCATGATTTTCCTGCTTCAGGTTCTTAAGTACTGAGATTACATCATATGTGTGCCACCACTCCCAGCTTTTCCCTCCTTTTTAATGAACCACTGATTTAATATCAAAGGAAAAAGGAGAAAGCAAGAAACTACACAAGTTTCAAATATTTTCAACTATTTCTGATGACTTGGTGGGTCACCTGTCTTGACAGCTGCATGAACTCAACACTAGGAATTCTTCAAAGAGTGCAGCTCCACAAAAGTGAGTAAGTAGAATGAGGATGTATCTCTTCCACATCCATATCTCACTTTCTCTGTTCCCTTTCAATAAGAAAATTAGGTAAAGCCATGCATGATGTGCATGCTCATAATCCTAATTACTCCAGAAGCTGAGCCAGAAAGATCACAAGTTTGAGCCTAGCCTGGCAATTTAGCAAGACCCAGACTCAAAATGAGATACAAAGGGCTAAGGATGTAGCTCAGTTATAGAGTGCTTGCCGAACATGTGCAAGGCCCTAGGTTTAGTCTCAACGAGTACAATGCATCAATCAGTCAACCAGGCAAGGAACACTTTAACCCTATAACTCAAACTAGTAATGTTTCTTTCCTCCTCCAATATTTTAAATACATTTTACACATCATGTCAAAGTTATTCTGATTGAATTCTTCTGTTCCAAAATGACTATAGAATAAAATTCAGTAAGTTGACAAGGTAGTCTCTATGATCTGTTCCCAACTCAAAATGCTCCACCCTGACCTCATATCAACTTTCCACTGTTTAAATGTCTTGTTTCCCAAAGAGGTCAGACACTCAAAACTCCCTGCATGGATTTGTTCTGTTCCATTAGTCTGAAATAACCCCTTGCACATCTTTTTCCTAGAGTAACATCAAAGTCTGCTGTCAAACCACAGTTCGGGGGAGGTCTTCATCAATGTCCACCCAAGCAAGAGTTACTTAATCTCTCCCAGTGCACTTATGTTCTGTTCATCCTTTTCATTGGTATTCATTGCTCCTTGCCTGGTTTTGCATAAAGTGTTTATACATTTATACCTTCTCTACCATTCTAACTTGTCTTCTCCTGCTTTTCATGTGTTATATACTCAAGTCTTATTAAACTCTTGCCCATCATATACCTGAAACTCTGAATATCTCCCCTCTTCTACCTCTGGGTAGGCCAGAACATATTCCTTAAGACTTAAATCAAATACTAATGCCTCTGTGAAATTTCTTTATTACCTTCTTCCCATAGGTAGAATTAAGTGTCTTTCCACCATAGTACCCACCCCTCTACATGCATTCTTCTATGACAGTATGCTGCCAGTACTATTTTCATTGAGGTTGTCTAGATAAACTCTTCATACTTCTTCCGGAGACTTGTGAACTTCTTAAAAACTTATGAGCAAAGATTCTATGACTTTTCCCTCCCCTTCCCAAGGCATGGTCTTACTATGTTGCCCAGGTTGGCCTTAAACTCTCAGCCTCAAGTGATTCTTTTGCCACAGCCCCACCCCACCCCAGTAGCTGGGACTACATGCATGCATCACTGCACCTGGCTATATGAACTTCTTGAGAGCAAGTATTATATGATTTCACAGTTGTACCCTGGGAGCTCAGGACATATGGCATTTGTATATGGTAAAAAGAACCTACAAATTTCAGGATTTGGAATGTATCTCTTCCCCAGGACCAAAGAAGATACATCTCTTAGTAGTCTGCACCATTTTCCCAAGGAAGTGCTAACTCTTTGGTTTATCTCACCCAATGGACAAACATAAACAAAAAATCTTTTCTTGTTAAGAATCAAACTTAATGTGCTTCTTTATTTATTGTGCTTCTTTTAGCCTTAGGATTTCTCTACTCAGATTTATTTTTCAGTTTAAATTATAATGTCCATAGAACAATTACTTTACAAGAAAATCACTGGCCCCCCAAATGACCTCACTTTTCTACAGTCCATTTTATGAGAAAGTGACCCACTTTTTTCATCTCCATTTACACCAATACACCCAATAAAACAATCTTAAAGCTGGGGAAGGTGATGCACACATCTAATCCCAGCACTCTAGAAGGCTGAAGCAGGACCTCAAGCTCAAGACTAACCTGGGCAATTTAGCAAGATTCTGTCTCAAAATAAAAAGGTGTTGAGGATAGAACTCAATGCAAAAACCCTGGGTTCAATCACCATACTGGGAATGAATGAATGAATGAATGAATGAATAAATAAACAAATCTTAATTAACTCCACAGGAATACAGAGTCAAAAGACTTGAGGTGCTCGACATTTTTGCACTTACATTCCCTTACCTATAATAAACAGGTAAGAACAGCTACAAGGATTCATTCCTCAGCAAAAACTTAAGAACTGATCACATATGGTCAGTCTTCTTGTTGCTGTGGTACAGCAGTGAATAAACAGACTCTGTTTTCAAGCAGCTTTTATTGTAGGAGGAGGAGCATCACTGTCAAGTATATGATGATGAGGAAGATGGTGACCATAGAGGATACTAACGAAACATTTATTGTGTACCTGGCATTTTATTAGAATAAGCTCATTTATTTCGCCAAAAATTTTACTGGGTAAATATTATTTCCACTTTTTTGTTAACTATGATGAAAATTACAGAGGTTAAAAAATTTGTCCAAACTCACAAGTGGCAATGCCAAAATTCAAAACAGGCATTTTGGTTCCAATATCTGTTCACCTAAAGAAGTAAATATACATTGTGTCACAGGTGATAGAAGCTGTGATGAAAAGTTCACATAAGGGAAAAGAAGACCCCAATGATAGTGTTAAGAGTTGCAATTAAAATTTTATTGAAGTATATTGGAGGGGGACTCCTTGATAAAATGACATCAAAGCAAAGACTTGAAGGAAATTAAAATAGAAACCAAAGTTCTAGGAGAAAAATATTTCAGACAGAGCAGCAAGTTTGCAATAAAGTACCAGTTCAAACAGGGACTCAGAAGAATGTGGTTTTCATTCTGTGTGAGAGAAAATCTCAGGAAAGTTTTGAGAAGAGAAGTGATATGATCTTACTTATGTTTTCCAAGGACTAATGCAGGGAAATAGACTGTAGAGAAACAAAGATAGAATCCGGGAAACCAGGTAGCCTGCTCTGATAATCTGAATGAGAGAAAATGAGGGCTTAGACAAGGATTAGTGGTAGGTAGTGGTAAGATTCAGGATAATTTTTAAATGTAGAAGGAGAGGATTTACTGATGGATTGGATGTGGGTTGTGAGAAAAATGAAATCAGGAATCTGCCAAGAAAGAAATCAGGAAAATAACCCCACTCACAATAGCTTCGAAAAAATCAAACACCTAGGAATTAACCTAACCAAGGAAGTAAAAGATCTCTATAATGAAAACTGTAGCTTTCTGAAAAGAGAGAGAGAGGCAGAGAGAGAGAGATTGAAGAGGACACTAAAAAATGGAAAGACATCTCTTGTTATTGATATTGCTAAAATAGCCATATTATGAAAATGATATAGAGCTGAGGATGTAGCTCAGTGGTACAGCACCTGCCTGGCAAGCACGAGGCCCTGAGTTCGATTCCTGGCACCAAAAATAAATAAATAAATACATAATAAAAATAAAAAAATAAAAATGATACATAGATCTGATACAATCCCAATCAAAATACCAATAGCGTTCTCCACTGAAGAAACTAGAAAAACTAGAAAAAAACAACTCTAAAATTTACACAGAAGCAAAAGAAACCCAGAATAGCCAAGGCAATCATGAGCAATAACTAAAAAGCAGGAGGTATCAAAATCTCGGACTTCAAGTTATATTACAAAGCTCAGTAATAAAAACAGCAAGGTACTAACACAAAAACAGATGTGTTAACCAATGGAATAGGGCAGAGGATATAGAAACAACCACAAGTACCTTCAAGTCATTTGATTTTGGACCAAGGAGAAAAGATTCTCTCTTTAACAAGTAGCACTGAGACAATTGGCTACCCACAAGCTGAAGAATTAATCTAATCTCTCACCTTGTACTAAATTCAAATCAAAATGAATCTAAACCTAGACAGAAAAATAAAGATTCTGAATCTGATGGAAGACAAAATAGGTAAAACTCTTTAAAGACATGTGCATAGGAAAGGATTTTCTGAGCACAACCCCAACTGCATAAGAAATAGTACCAAGAATCAACAAATGGGACTTATCAAAATTTTAAAACTTCAGCACAGTAAAGAAAACAACAGAGTGAAGGGACAACCTACAGAATGAGAGAAAAATTTTGCTAATTACCCCTCAGACACAGGACTAATATCTAGAATATATAAAGAACTAAAAAAAAATTAGACCCTTCCAAATAAAAGACCCAATCAAAAAGTAGTCAATGAAATGAATAGACATGTCTCAAAGGAAGTATGAGCTGGGCATGGTAGAACATGCCTGTAATCCTAGCACTTCACAGGCTGAGTCAGGATGAGTGCCATGAGTTTGAGGTCTACCTCACACACATAGTGAATTAAGCCCAGCTGAATTACATATTGAGACCCTTTCTCAAAAAAAAAAAAAAAATGCTGGTGAGATTGTAGAGAAAAACGATCCCTGCTCCACTGTCGTTGGGTATGTAAACCACTATGAAAATCAGCACCGAACATTTTCAGAAAACTAAAAATAGAAATTTCATTTGACTCAGCTATTCCTCTGCTGGGTATCTTCCCAAAAGAATTAAAGATAACACATTACAGTGACACACGCATACCTATATTCAGAGCAGCACGATTCACAATAGCTAAATTATGGAAGTGACCTACATGCCCATCAACAGATGAAGAAAATGTGATCTATCTATCTGTCTCAGTCATAAGGAAGGATAAATTTGAGTTATTTGTAGAAAAAAGTATAGATCTTGAAACCATAATGGTAAGTGAAATAAACCAAACACAGAAGATTAAATATTGCATGGTTTCTTTAAATGAGAGGCACAAAATATAAGTAGTTAAAAGAATAAAAATAATACGGATGGTAGCAAACAGGGAAGTAGACTCTGTGGAGATGGGAAATAGGGGAGGGTAGAAAGGGGACAGTAAAAGCAATCAATATGCAACATGTATATGTAGCAATTCCCCAAGATAAATATACTTATATTTCACAAACATACACTAATTAAAAAATATTTAAAGCCAGGCATGGTGGTGCACACCTGTAATCCCAGCACTAAGGAGGCTGAGGCAGGAGGATCACTACAAGTTTGAGGCACACCTGGGCTACATAGTGAGTTCAAGGCCAACCTGAAGTATATAGCAAAACCCTGCCTCAAAAAACAAAACAAAAATTAAAAACTTTTGTGCTCCACTTCATACCAATTATGATAGCTATTACTGAAGAAGCAAAAACAAATGTTAGAGAGCATGTGAAGAAACTGAAATTCTTGCACATTGTTGGTGGAAATATAAAACTGTGTAACTACTGTGGAAAACAATACAGTGAATCCTCAAAAAATTAAGAATACTATATGACACAGCGATTCTATTTCTGGGCATATACCCCAAAGAAATGAAAACAGGGAATTAAATAGATATGTGTACAACTATATTCATAGTGGCATTACCCACAATGGCTGAAAAGTGGGAGCTACCTAACTGTCCACTGACAAATGAGAAGATGAATAAAATGTAGTATACAAATACAACGGAAGGCTATTCAGCCTTAAAAAGAAATTCTGACACATGCTCCAACACAGACGAACCCTGATGACATGATACTAAGTAAAGTCAGTCAGTTACAAATGGACAAATATGATTTCACTTATACTAGGTATCAGTGCAGTCAAATTTATGTCACAGAGACATAAAGTAGAATGGTGGATGTCAGAAGCTGGGAGGTGGTGACATCAAAATGGGCAGTCAGTATGTAATGGGTACAGTGTTTCAGTGGAAAAAGACGAAAAAGTTCCAGACATGGATGGTAGTGTAATGTAAATAAACTTTATGCCTTAGACTCTACACTTAAACATAGTTAAAATTATGTTTTATGTTATGTATATTTTACAACAAATTTAAAACAATAAAAAACTTCTGTTTTCAAGAACAAAATCAAGAAAGTAAAAAAGATGACCCATAGGATCAGAGAAAATATTTACAAATAATATATTGGGTAAGACATTTATATTCAGAATATATAAAGAACTCCTAACAACAAAAAGATAAACTCATTTTAAAATTGCACAAAGGATTTGAAAAGGTATTACTCCCAAGAAAATATTAAAATGGCCAGTAAGATGTAAGAATATGCTCAATATAATCAGTTACTACAGACTTGCAAATCAAAACCATGATCAGATACCACTTCATACCCACTAGAGTTGCTATCATCAAAAAGTGAATTCTAAGTGCCGCTGATGACATGGAGAAATCAGATTCCTCATGTGGGAATGTATAATAGTAGAACTATTTTGGAAAATAGTCTGGTGGCCCTTCAAATATTAAACAATTATCACCAATTCTCAAGAAAATAGAAAGTGTATATCCATACAAAAACATGCACTTAAATGCTCACAGCACCATTATCCATAAAAGCCAAAAAGTAGTAGTAACAATTTTCCAAATGACCAACAACTGAAGTAAAAATGAAATGTCCATCTAATGAAATATTCAGCCACAAAAAGTAATGAAGTGCTAATATATTCTGTGTCATCGGTGAACCTTAAAAACATGCTAAGCAAAAGAAGTCAGGCACAAAAAGAGTCACATTATTAGATGAGACCCTTTACAGAAAATGTGCATAATTTGCAAATTCATAGAAACAAATTGGATTAGTGGCTGTCAGAAGCTGAAGGCAAAGGGGAAAAGGGGAGTGATTGCTAATGGATAAGGAGTTTCTTATAAGATAATGGAACTGTTCCTATATTAGAAAATGATGATGGTTCCATGACTATATGACTATACAAAAAAAATACTCAACTACCCACTTTCTAAGACACTATAAGAGCAAATTTTATGGTACATGAATTATAACTCATTCAAGCTGTTATAATAAGAAGAGGTGATCACCAATCATGTCATTGCTAACAGGAGGACTGAAAATGAATCATTAGCCTGGCATCATGGCAGTCATCTGATGGCCTTGACCAAAGTTATTCTGTGGAGTGGTAGGAAGAACTGAACTGTACCCAATGTGTATGATAGTAGTTAAAATAGTGCCTGGCACATTCCAAAAACAAAACAAAACAAAACAAAAAATAAAACAAGAGAACTAGAATTTCATTAGTTTTTTTACCTAATACCTTTCTCCATGGGTAACCATCTACAGTCACACTCCGCACAATGACATATGGTCAACAAGAAGCTATATATTCAATGATATGCATATATCATACAGCCTATGGTGAAACTTAAGAGACGAGTGATCAAACTGCAACCCAAAACTCATTGCAAAGTACCAACACTGCAATTAAACCTAAATACTGAGGTTTTAGTTTGGAAAAAACAACTCATACATTAACATCTTTTGTCTTAAAAACAGCACATGTGCTATAGTTCTCCACCATTGGCCCAGGTGTATAGTAGGCTATATGATTTAGTACACTTCAATGTTCACATAAAATGAAATCACTAAGGATACACTTATCAAAATGCATTCTTTATCATTCCTTCTTTATACAAATAAAAGTACTTTATATACACTGTTTTGCCTATACCTTCTTCACCTATCAACATATTTTAGATTTTCTTCCATTTCAGCAAAGAGCTACCTCATTCTTTTTATAGCTACATGGTACTGTATTCCATTGTGTGGACATGACAATGATTTATTTAATCAGTATTTCAGTATTTAATGAACATTTAGATTGGTTTCAACACTTACTATTAAAAACAATGCTTCAAAAATAGATTTGGACATATGTCACTTCCACATGTGAAAATGCACCTGCAGGATTCATATCTCAAAGTGGAGCTGAAGGTTCAAAAGGTATATATATTTGTAATGTTGATAAATTTTGCCAATCGCTTTCCTTAGAAGTTACACCAATCTACAGTCCCATCCTGCCCACATTGTATAAGTGCCTGTTCCCTAACATCTTTGCCAACACAACATGCTTCATAATTTTAGCTTTGCCTTAGAAAATTAACCAGGTTATATGCAAAACGGGACAACCCCATTTACATTTAAAACTGGATGAATATAGCATATGCTTTCTGGATAAATTTAATTTTGATTGGGAGAAGAAATTAAAAACTACATATCTCTATGACACCTAGAAAAAAATTGTCTCATTTCCTGTAGTGAAAACACTTGCCATTTTAGTTCTCACTTAAGCAGCCTTTGTTGGAGAAGGAAGAAAGGGACTAGGACTCATGGCAGGTAAACTGGGCCTTTGTGCAGCATCACCACTCTAAGCAGCTCCCGGCTCCTTGAATCGAAAATAAGGTTCTGTGTTGGCACGGCCAAGACTAGAAGATGACAGGTTGGGAAAGGGAAACCTCATCAACTGTTGAGGAAATGAAAATCTCACAAGAAAGTCAGGGATAGTAATTTTTAAATGCAACACAGGAGTCTTACTTTGCTCTTCTTGGGCCCATGAGCAAATATGCCTCACCCCCAACTCTTGCTTCCTGTTCCCACACCTGTTTTACATCTCAGTATCTTAAAGTCTTCCAGCCGCAAACTACTACTTCTGCCCAGTTGTTTCTCTATCTTTTGAAAAGATATTTTTTTGTTTGTTTGTTCTAGGGATTGATCCAGGGCCTCTGCACTGAGCTTTATCCACGACCCTTTTAAAAACTATTTTATTTTGAGACATGGTTGATCAGCTGGGTTCAAGCTTGTGCTCCTCCTGCCTCAGCCTCCTAGAGTGCTGGGATCATAGGGGTGCGCCACCATGCCTATATATAGCTCTTCCCAATACACTGGAAACTCACTAAGGAGAGTAACTTCCAGTCTGATGGTTTAGAATCTTTTTTTCACTCCAATTCTCATAGGCTTAGCTTAAGGTTGGTACTCAACTAATTTAGGCTGATTTGAGATGTGGACATCCCCCATCACTTTGAGACACCACCCCCACCCCCAGCATGCAGGCCCCATGCTGTCTAGATGAATCTACACTGAGTCCATTACATAGAGAGAGAATACCTGAAGGCATGTCTTCTACTGAGAGATGGTTTGCCTTCTGTACTAGCTCGTGTAAAAGTTTTTTCTGCCTCAGCCTTTTTTCTCGTAGAACATTCTTAAAATTGTTGATGCACTTGTTGAGGTAAATGGTCTCTGCACACACTTGCTCTAGACTTAGTCTGCCTTGCTTTGGAGATTCAGGCCTGGAATAAGTCTCATTTCCCAGACACGAGGCCAGAGCAATACTGGGCAATGAATATGTAAGAGGTAAGTTATTAGAAGCAAGAGAGAAATTACTTGGATCTTGAGGGGTTTGGTTGCCTTGTATAGAGACGCCAAGTCCACCAGAAACCACGCTGAGCAAGCTCTCACTCCCTTGGCTTCCAGGGCTCTCCACAGAGCAATCCTGGGCACCCCCTGAACTCATTGTTTCAAGAAGTCGATCACTATTCTCTGACTGTGAACCACTTTCATTGCTTTCCAGGTCCTCAGGGCTGACGGATCCACTGTTTTCCAGCTTCTGAAACACCCCCTGCAGAGCTGAACAAAAATGGTGAATTGCTCGGCCTAGTTTAGTTGTATGAAACTTGATCTCCACATCATCATCCTCCTGCAAGCTACCCAGAACACAAGAAGACTTGTCAAAGACATCCTTAAGGACATGAGCAGCACATTCCTCCTCATCATTCAGGTCAATATGAACCATATTACTGAAAGTCTCAGGCCCTATGATCATCTCCTCCACCATGCTGTCAGAGCTCAGAGTTGCAAACCTTGTAGACTTGTCTGCTAAAAGGTCTTCTAGCTGCTTGGGACTCAGAATATCAAGCCTGGCTTCACATCCTAGAAGGGTGTCTTCAGCATTTATTCCTTCTGTCTTTAGCAATCCAGGCAGTGACAGGCAGCTGTTGGCCTCACTCTTACTACTGCACTCATTTTCTAGTTTTGCTACTTTACATGCTTCAAGTTCTTGGCTGTACCTTTTAAAAAACTGGGATTTCTCAGAATCTTCCTCTTTTGAGATTAACACCAGGGAAGGTTCTTCAAGTTGTTGGAGGTGAGTGACCGAAGCCTTTCTCCCTGCTAATTTACCACAAGTGTCACTGAAAACCTGGGATGTTTCTGATATTTCTTTTACTTCTGCCCCTGGCTTAAACATATCACTTCCCTTTGCCAGACTGTTCTTGAGCTGGAAGCAAGGACCTTGCTGCTCAGGAACCTCGTGTTCTCCATGTTGATTCTGAGCCCTCATCTGATCTGATCCTGTTATAGGTCCTTTGTCCTCTGTTTTCATTTGAAAAAGTGGTTTAGCTTGGTTTAAAGAATTCCCATTATGATTCTGAAGTTGCTGTAAAAATGATATAGACTGCTTTTGTGGGTTCTTATAGCTCTGTGACCAGTCGGGTTCTTCTCTGGTGGCAACCTGGACCCCCACACTCTGCAAGAGGATGGACTTCTGTAAGATAAAGTCTCTGTGCTCGAGATGTGCAAGCTTCACCACAGCAGGCCTGGGAGCAGGGGCCTTGCCTGCCCTAAAAGCCTCTTTGATGTACCTGTTGCACTGTATGCCATTGACACAGAGATGTCTAGCTAAAAAGTTGTCCACCAGTTCCATAGTATTTTCTCCTTCTTGTTCGGGAAGTCCATACAGGTAAAGAATGGCTTCCTCACTGGGTCTGCCCACACAGGGTTCTGCAGCCTTTTCTCCCTCACACATCTTGGTCAGGGAACTGCTGCCCACGTGCAAGCCTTCTATTTCACTCAGTACAGAGTCAACACAGTTTGACACTTCATCCACTGAGCCCTGGACTTGGCTTAAGTGCTGCTGCAGCTCAGCAATCTCAGTCTGGAGACGGCTGATGCCTTGTAGCTCTCTGATGATATATTCTACTACATCCCCTAAAGGTTCTCGTTGTTCATGGCTACAGCCCTGGCCAGAGCCTCTGGACAAAAGGGACCTGGCTTGGCTCCTCTCTGAGGGCTCTTGACAGCTTGTGGTAATGCTGGTAGATGAAAGGTCCTGAGAACCAGACTCTGAAACACTGGAGATAGAGCCCAGAGGAAGCTGACTGTTGGCCTCCTGCCCAAAGCTGCAAAGCTGGACCGGCCCCCCATCTTTATCTCCACTAGTGCCTGAGGCTGCTGATCCACAGCAAGGGAGCAGGGAGTTGTCTTCTGGTAAAGATCCAGCAGGGCCTGAGGACTTGTTTTCAATGCCACACACAATCTCTGCCTTAACTTTCTCTGGAGAAAGCTTAGAGGAGGGTCCCAAGGTGACCATGATTTCTTCCTCTGACTCTTGCAACAACCGCTTCATTTTCTCTGTCAGGGTCTAGAAGAGTTGGTTCGCTGCTTCTGTCCCTTATATATTACCAGGATGCTTAACAGAGATTGTCTTGGGAGACAATAGCCTGTCCTGCTCTTTTCAGTCTGTTTCTAGTAATTATTGCTGGCTGATACCTTGGGCTTAGCCCACAGTGCTGCCTGGAACGGCCGTATGTGTGGCCTCCAAACCTGGCACATACCCTGGATCCTGGTTGACTCTTTTGCTGTAGCTAGTAAAAAAAGGAAAACAATGCACTCAGATCAGAAAGCACCAGATAATTCTAATCTAAAAAGCATCAAGCATGAATAAGAACATTACCTTCAAAGACTGTAAGAATCAACCCTGATCTGCCTCCAAACCTTGACTATAGGCTGTAGGCAATCAGTTCTCTTTCCTGGGCTTCCTTTTAGAATATGGATAAATAAATCAAGTCTTTTGTGTTCTAGGCAAGTACCAAAGGCATCAGTCATCAGTACTGAGACAAGGTATTAGGAGGTGGATGATATAAGGTCAACGAGTGATTCCTTATTTGACTCTTCACAAAATTCAGCACTAGAGTATGGCTCGGAAATGAACAAATAAAAACGTAACCACCATAGCTCAAACCACATGCATAATGAAAGACAAGACATGGAATTCTTCCTTTCCATTTTGTTGTTCTGGTGAAGATTCAGCTATTCACAGATACATCCCTCCCTGTCTTCATCATACAAAGGATTCCCCTTTGTTTACTTATAAACAACGCCTTGCTTTGAGAAAGGACCATGGAAAGTATGATAAATTTGGAAGAAAAAAGCATTTTCATGCCTAATTCCAGGATTAGATGGTACAGTACAGTCACTGTTCAGAACCCAGGTGGCATTTAGCATGTATGGATCCAGGAAACAGGCAGCCAGAGGCACATATGACAAGCTCACAACTGACGATGGAAGGAGGAGGTTCAGGCTCAGCCTGGTGTTCTTGACTCCACTTACCAATCCTTAACCCAAATCAGTACCCAAGGTCAGTTTTCCTGGCCATCAGTGAATCCTTCAGAGAACCATGGTAAATGACTGTCAAGCATTCTGTCACTGCTTGAGCAATGAAGGCTTGCTCAAACCTTCTGACATCACGAAGGGCTCCAGAGTGCTTCACTGCTCTCCAAAAACATGACCACAGACCTGCTACCAGTCTTGCCTCTGTTTCCTAAGCCACCTACAGAGGCAAAGATGATGATTATCTTATATGGAGTGGTCATCCAGTCTCTTTATAGGAATGTGAAAAGTAAAGAGGAGGATAGTGTAAAATGTAAAGGGGCCAGCAGGGAGCTAGGAGATGCATGGAACTGCCAATACTCTGGTTTTGCTGGGCTACTCTACGGAGGGTAATAGGGGTTAGAAGGACACAGACTGCCTTTCGTGTTCTTTGACCAGAGACAGTGTCCTCATTTTTCTAGATTTAATCTAGATTTGTAAATTTTCTAAACTCTTGCTTCTTTTTATTTTCCCAGTATCCAAGTTAATCCTAAAGGGGTTTAAATGGTCTTTAAAAAACACAATCTAGAAGCTCTCATGGCAATTCATTTTCAGGAAAAATCTTCATCTACAGCTAGAGTCTCTGGGCCTGAAATTTAAAAGCACTGTGCCTCCCTTGACTAGGAAGAACCAGAAAGACCGGTCACAGGACTTGGATCAAGGTGAAGCTGATTCATTTTATTGAAAATAACTAGGTCTAGTTCGATCCCCGGTACCGACAAAAAAAGAAAATAACTAGGTCAAGAACCAAGAGACAGAAAGCAGAAGAATTCCCTTTTAGTATCTTCCACACTTCCCTCTAGCTTCTCTAAGAATTTTACTTTACCAAGGAATTCCTCATCTAAATATGTTTCCTGTCCTGTGAAGCAGGGGAGAGACCCAATTCACTCATTACTGCTTGACATCAAGGACTTAAGGAACCAGGACCAGTCACACTTCTAATCTGGCCACTATGTCTAACTTCGAGGATATTCTCAATTCCTGGATCTTGGGCCTGGTACCCAGTTGTCTAGGTAGATTAACCCCTAATTCTGAAATTTACTCAAATTCTTTCCTCTCTTCTCCAAGAAGTACAAAATCTTTATTCCCAAAAATACTCCTTTCACCCCCTACCCCCAAGCCATGCAAGGATTGGCTGTTCCTGTTTTGGTTTTGGTAAGTGGTACCATCCCTAACTTCCTGGCTCTACGAGAGGGTAGACATACCAATTATCTTTTCAAGTTTGTCTGTCAAAGGAGAACGATTACACACTAAACAAAGATGGGAGGTCTGTGTATAACCACATGAAGCCACAAGCAAGCACTACACGCTACTGGGCTTAGAATTAGCAGACATAATCTTCGATCTTACTTCACCAGTGATTCTGGATTAAGCTCTTGACCTCTCTGTACATTAGTTTCCTCATCTGTAAAGTGTGTATGTATGGGGTCGGGGGGAGGTTGTCACAGGAATATTACAAACCTAAAATGAGAAACTAGAATTTAGTATACTGTAAAATACTGCAGCATTCTTGTTATTGTTGACATGGCAAGTTTCTAAGTCAAAGAAACATGGAAACCAATATCCAACCCAAGCACCCAACACTTGTATGGTATTTGAGTGAAGCATGACTTCTACCCTACACCAGACTTGCAGTCCCTTCTAATGGTCTGTAGCTGGGCCTGAAATTTCATCAAAAGAGTGTCATCCTTTGAATTAGTCCTGCTTCCTCCTAGAAGTATTTTTTAAAGTAAGAGAGACAGACAGACAGACAGACAGACAAGAGACAGAGAGACAGAGAAGAGCAAATCATTTACTTCCCAACACTTCATTTAGGAGTCATGAGATCTGTCATCTTCCTTTGGCAGCCTGACAAGGGAGCAAATGGTTATAGAAGGCAAGCTTTTTCTCTCAAGCACTAGTTAGGCACAAATTTACTTGCAAGTCCTCCAAGGTCAACCCCTTTTTGGTCCAGAAGTAGTAGGTTTTCAGGAACAAAAATGGACCTAGAGGGCCGGGAGTTTAGCTCAGTGGCCTAAGCGCCTGCCTGGCAGGCAGGAGGTTGTGAGTTCGATCCTGGGTACCAAAAAAAAAAAAAAAAAAAAAAAAAAAAAAGGAGCTAACTCTCCAGCTACTGCTTCAGTGCACACCAGGTTAACCTGATACCTGTCTGCTTCTCCCCCTCACATCAACACTCCAGACAGACTTGACTTAGTTTCCTGGACAGTGCTACTAGTGCCCACTCCTAGACTACAAAGCCCATGACACTGGCTGACCAGCCACACAGAGGGCAAATGGCATACTCACATATCTATGGCCTCCTAAAGAACTAAAGTGACTGGTTCCCTAGACACAACAAATAGTAGTTTACAACTGCCATAGCAACTTTTCTCAGCCCTCAAAAAAAGATACTTGCTTCCATATTAATCAAACAATATCCTCTGACCCTTCTCTTGAGTTGGTAGCCACCTCCTCTGCATGAATTCTGGAATTAAGAATTATCTCCTAGAGATATAGGGTCCCCAAAGTCACCAAACTCAGTCTTCTAGTCTTTATGCTGAGAATCATGGGACAGAACTCACTGTGACACCCAGAGGATTAACCATCATATTGCTCAGAGCTCAATGGAACATCAGAAGTCAGAATGGGCAGAAAGGGCAACCCTTAAGGCCAGGAGACCCAATTTACCTTCTTCCCAGTACCACTCCCCAGCCCCGCAAGCACACCTCCACCCCTGTTGCTGCTATTGTTGCAGTAATGGGGATTGAATCCAGGGGTGCTGCACCATTAAACCACACCCCCAGCCTTTTCTACTTGAGACACAGTCTTGGTAAATTGCCTAAGTTGGGCTTGAACTTGGATCCTCCTGTCCCAGCCTCCCCCATACTGCAACTACATGCATGGACTAACATGCTCAACTCCCTATCACAGAAATGAAATGACAGGGGCCTACCTTAGAAGGACCACTTCACCTTCAAGTCAATTCTAGACTCCAGGGAGTATCTAAATGATGTGGCAGGCAGTAAGCTTTGTGCCAGAAATATAAGATAGTTTCCACATTTCCACTTTCTTGATATAGTAAGGTCTGGAGACAGACAGAGACCTATACACAATCACAGTATGATATCATACATGTTATTCTCAAAGTTGTAATAAAAAATTTAAGCGTTTAGTTCCATAGAGGAGGAATGAGAAGGAGATAACATGCAATGCTAGGGCAGGTAAGGCCACAGAGAGGTAATGTTTGAACTGGATGGGATAAAGAGGCTTTGAGGTCTACTCAACTCAAATTTGGTCTTCTAATTTCCATCAATGCCTTATCTTGTTGACCTATTCATTCTGGTCAAATCTCCAAATTTCATTCATATAACCAGAAATCACCATCTGTTTCTGTGCTCTTTTCCTAAGAACACCTAATGCTGGAAAAAAATAAGGTAGCCTTTTCAAGAGATATCTGCATTTGAAAAGAGAACACATCAAATCAAAACGAGTTAATCAAAAGGTTTAAAGTTTTAATGCCAGAAGGCTGAAAAGTAGAACTGGGAGTAGATCCCTCAAATCACATTCCTTAGTACCAGCCCTCCAAAACCAAGTCAAGAGAAAACAAAACAACAACAACAAAACACCCTCACAGTTTTCTGAAATGACTAATTCATTTACTCCTCTTTTTGATTTGTCAAATAAACATGAGTAGGAATGTGACTATTCCTTGCAAAAACTGCCTCTGACCCAAATCTTGGCTTGGAGGAAACCACCAGGGGACCTCTGCGAACAGGCTAAGATTCTATGTACATAGATCAAGCAGCCTCTCAATTTGTGTGAAACAATCCCAACAGGTTACAAGCCAAGAGCTCTGAGCCTCCCTCACAGAGGACAGATCATTTCCAGGCCCATTTACCAATAATGCTATATTCCAAATATGGTGAGAGGAATGGATTTACAGCACTATAGCAGGTAAGGGTTCTCTTAGGATGTTCACCTTTGGAAAGGAAAGAGTATCTCATCAAAAGAAAGTGACTAGGGTGCAAGGTATGAAGACCAAGATTAGCCAAGGGGAATAGAGAATACTCTAGATTATGAGGCTTAGCAGGATTCCAGTGTTGCAGTTCCTAGGACCTGCCATCCCTCTACACTCTACCTTGTGATCTAGCCTGTAAAATAGTTTGGTTTGACTACCATAATGTTTTTCAAATTTTGACTTTGAGAGTCTTTAGGCAAGGCAGGAACTCTAGCTTTTCAAATGTCTACTCAAGATTATAAGCCTTGACTTAGAATGACACTGGTTGTTGTCTGGATCTGGGAGGCTCTTGCTCAAAGGCCCATAGTGGGTGTGAACTCCATTACATAAGAAGCTGTGTTTAATATTTGTTTTTTAATTCCCAATGCCTAGCACAGGGGCTGTGACACTGTGAGAACTCAGTGACATGGAAAGAATAAAGGAGTTGATGGCTGAGTTGAATTAGAATACAAATCTGATTTCTGATCTATTTCAGTTTCCATAACAACATGGTACTTTGGAGTTTTAGGTTTCCTTCTAGATTGGTCATGTAAAACTAAGTTGTAAATCTCTAATTATACTTAGAATTTTCAGGGAATTCACTCAGAACAAAAATTGCCAGACTGTCAATTAGCTAGTATCTGTCTCTCCTGCATATGAGACTGGTATGGAAAGTCCCTGCCACAGTTCCTGTCACCCAAAGGGCTTCTGCAATGGGGCTTCCATTTGTCCTCCTAGTAGGAAAAGCTTCCTTACAGCAGCAGTATCCAACAAAAATATAAAGTGAGCCACAAATATAATTTTAAATTTCTTGATAGCCACATAGAAAAGTAAAAATTACCACATGATAGTAATCTTAATATGTTTTATTTAGCCCAATACCCAAAATATTATTTCAATGTGTAATCAACATAAAAATTAGTATATTTGAATTCTTTTCAAACATTAAAACCTTAAAATCTCATATATATCTTATGCTTACAACATATCTTAAAGTAGACTAACTGCACCTCAAGTACCCAACACAGTCTAATGTTACCAGTGGTTAACATACTGGATAACAAAGATCAGGAAGTCTGGAGTAGAGGACACCATGAAGGGTCTTTAGAGCCTGGAAAGAGATGCTCACTGTAAAGAGCAGGCTGTCATCTCAGTGGCAGCAGTACGCTCTGTTTCTTTCACTCATCTTTTTATCTGCTCACTTTCATCTTGCCTGGAAGCAGCACATTTCCATTTCGTGATAGATTCAAAACACCTTAAGGCTATAAAGTATCAAGTATCAAGGCCCCAACATGCAGAGGACGAGACCTCTTCTCCCTCTCAACTCAATCCCTTCTTGATACTCTGTGGCTCTGCATAGCTAGTTTCTTCCCAATACTCTAGCAAAACTACAAGATAACCTAGTTACCTCAATAGAAGCTACCCCTTCACATGCAAGGCTTGAAGACCTCACACAGACAAGAGCATAATTTCAGCACAGCTGGGTCAAAGATGTAAAAATAGTAAAAGATTATATTTGTTAATTTCAGTTTACGTGATTCTCATTTTATCATCACAACAACCCTGTGAGGAAAAAATTATTCTGTTTTTGTAGATGAGAAAAATGACTAATTAGACTTGACTAAGCCCACTGAGGAATGCAGGATTTAAAAAGTGGTCTTCTATTTACAAAGTTAGTACTCTTTCACTCCACATGCATGACACAGACAAATTATCTATATGCATGTGTGCACACATTCAAGGTTGAGAAAATTCAAGATGATTTTTCTATTTATGTGGCATATGCACAGGAGAGGGAAGAACTGGTACTACATTAGACAGGATATTATAACACCCCTCTCATATACACAGACAGAGAAAGGATGGAAAGGTTTTCTGAATATACATCAGAACAGAAAGGTTACCTAAGTACATGCATAAACACAGAAAAAGACAGATGACCTCTACATATAAATGTACACAGAGAAGAGACGGCTTATATGTATTCATATAAGATGAATAAGTTGTCCGTATGTAATGTACACACAGGATAGGAGTGGACAGGTAATTTATGAACACACACAGACACATCAAGAAGGAGAAACAGATATTTGTATACGAGTACACACATGCAGAGGGGTGGATGGATTATTTGTATATGTACAGCAGAGTATCAAGAGGAATGAATGGCCAGACTATTAGCGCACAAACATGTGCACATGAAGATTCTACCCCAGTGCTGAGTACACTATTTTTCACTCATTATAATGACCCCCAACCAGCAAGTTGGCTCAAGCAGTTATGTAATTAATGTGGCTGCTCTATATTCCACCCACAAATGCTTTGCTTTTGTCCCTGCTTGTCGTTCAGAGTCAGTCATATACTTAATACCACTTACCTTATTGCTGCTACCAAAATAAGGGTTAAGGAATTGAAAAGGAAAAACAAAACACAACAATTAAAACCACAAATTCAAGTTTTAGAATGCAAGTACTGTCTTTAAGAGGAAATCCATTCAGAAGCACTCCTTGGTTTGACAGAGAAGCCACAGGATGAACTTTCTGAGCCACAGTGCTGCCGCTTGCCCAACTGACAGAGACAAGGAGCTATTATTCTCAGTTGCACCCAGCCGGCTGGCTCCACAGCACAAAGTTGATGATAGGAACAATGCCCAGCAGAGAAATCCCCTCAGTAAAGGTGGGGCGGGTGTCTTGCCGGCTGCAAATCTAGGAATCCAATCTGGTCCACACCTCTGCTGAGAGGGTATTCTGACACCCAGCCTGCGGAAGCCAACAGCAGCCAAACTTCAACTGGATGTGGAATGCAAACTCAATCAATTCTGTGCTTTGAGACTGAGACGAAAGCAGGGCAGCTCCTGCTCCTGCTGCTGCTCCTCCTCCTCTCCAGCTGCTTCCTGCCTGCAACCTCCCATAGGGCACCAGCCCTCCTCACACGTTGCTGGTGCACACACCCCCTTCCCAGCACACTCACGCACACACAACCCTTGCCAGCAAGCTCACTCACACACCCTTGCTGAGCGTCTCTCCCTTTCGCTAAATATAGAGTCTACTCTTTCCCCTCCCCCATTTCCTGCCTTCGTTCTCCTTTCTTTCTCTGCCTACCCACCTCTGTCACGTCTGGGCTATAGAATATAGAAAGATATAAGACAGAGTCCTATACTTTCAGGAGCTTCCAGTCTCCAGTGGACACCAGAACATAAGAAATTGCTGGAGCACAGTACATACTGAATCTTCCCTTCTACTGAAACAAGCTATAGGTTGTTGATTGGTTTTCTAAGTATATAATCTGCTGTCAGCCTTTGGAGAAGGTGAAGACAGATAAAGTGCCCAAGTACAGTTCACATCAAACGGTGCCATGTTTTTAGAGTACACATCTAGTCTAGTCCTTTCTGAACAGCCACTGCAAGAAAACCAACAGGAAAACAAGAATTCTTTGAGGCTATGCCAAAGCAATGACTAGGAAGGATGGGAGGCTGGGTGAGCTGATTTGGACCCTCAGCTGTAGATGTGGGGACCAAAGATTGCTTTGGAACCCAGAATTTGGAACTGAGTAATCTAAAGTGTTACCATATTGTCCAAACACTGTCTAAGGTTTAGGGCCCTTTTCATGATCCTAATTTCCCAATCTTTCCCAACAGCAGCCCTATCTTCCTGGAGGCTTTGCTAGCCATGTGGCTCTCATATAGCCCAAATTCCTGACAATTCAACAATCCCAGTTAGGATTCATTGGAAGACTGAATGCCTATGTTTTCAAAAAACACTCAAGTTGTTCACTGCAACATAATGGTTAAGCATAAGCTAGAGACCTTTGAAGCACTGGATCATAAAATGCCAAGTACACGAAACATGATAACCCTTTCTACTTTGCAATCACAGGTCAGAAAAAAACAAAACAAAAACAAAAGAGAGAAAGAAACCAACACTGCTTTCTGACCTAGAGAACCACAGAATCCTCAGTATAGTGCTCTGATCATCCAGCAACAATCCAGGGCAGCTAGTTTTCTTCTGAGCTGACCTCCTTCCTCCTTTGGCCAACAGTGAGTAGGCAACTTTGATTCACCAGCATGCCCATGCCAACCTCTCCAAATCTTGCAAGTTTTGTTGCCCTGCAACATTCCTTGTAATAACTTACCATAGAACCTTGTCCCTTTAGCCCAAGGATAAGGTAGTCCGTCTGTAAGGACCATTTAAGATCTGTTTGTGCAGAACAGGCAATCTCACATACAGTAGCAGATAAAACAAACTTATAAATTAACAATGATTTCCTTGGCTTATTTGAGATTTTGAGGAGAAGGAGCTGATTCCACAGCCAACATTTGCCTCCCTACTGGCTTCTTCCAATAACATTGCTTCCCCTTCAACCAAGGAAGAAAATTTAAACTCTAGGAGATGCTAAAGAATCCATTTCCTAACCATCCACCTCATTATACAGCCAACACTAACAAAGAGCAAATACCTCCTAACCCAGATGGAGCTGGCTGGATGACAGAAGAGATAAGGGCTGACAGCACAACTATAACCACATCTAAATACAGAGAAAAAAAAGAACTTGAAAACTGTCAAATTTCAGTGGAAGTCACAACCAATTTACTGTGGAATTTCCCAGACTTGAGCCAGGAGGAAGAGGTAAAGGGTTTAAACCAAGAAAAACAGAGAAGACTGACTAAATCAGAATCCCTCCCCCAGCTCCAACTCCATAGTTACTCATAAAGAACACAGATCAGGGGCTGTGGTGACCAGGTTTGGGTCTGGGCATCCCACACTAAAAAGAAGCCCACACTCAAGACTGGACAAGATTTCCAGAGCTAGCACATTGCTTAGATCATTTACTTCTCCTGCTTCATCCACTGGTGGCTCCAGGGCCTGGCTGAGGCCTGAGACAGTATAACGAAGGCTAATAGACCTGGCCTTGTCTATCTGCCTACCAAATGCATTCAGCCCATCTTCTAAGCAGCTTGAGTTTTCCAGAAAAGCAAAGGCTCAGACAGTAGATGTATTCACGAAGTGAAGCACAATAAATTTGCTACCTCTAGTTATAGTGCATAAGAAAGCTCTTAGGTATTTCACCAAAAAATACCTTTGTATCTTGTATCCTTCCCACATTTCAGCAAAAGCAAAAAGGAGAATACATGGGGAAAGTGGTAAACAGCAATCAGCATAAGCTCTGATAAAGAAAGTACAGCTCCTTCTGCCACCATCCTACAGGGCCCAGAGAGTGATAGACATCATATGACCTCTTCAATGCACTAGGCTTCTGGGATAAGTAAGCCATTATTGTGTCCTGAACCATGTGAGCAACAATATACCCCTCTTTGTCACAGTGGATCTGGCCCCTTGGAATCCTGGGCAGGCTAAGAAGCTTCCTTAAAACAGGGCTGCTCAGGAGCTAGTGGGACAGGGCTAGAAAAACAGATTGGGTTAAGAAGGGAAAGGCATTTATCCAGAAGCTGTGAAATGCTCTGAACAGACATTCCCAAGGTCTGGTTCCCAATTTAAATCTTTGTAGGGATCTTCGCCTAGAGACAGATGAGTCAAGATGGAAATTCAACATGAGACACTGACACTCACGCAACGCTGTGGGAAGGTTCAGTGCTGCAGGAACTCTAAAGGGGGCTGAATGGGTGGGTTAGTCAGAAGGCCACCTGGCACACAAAATTCCACTTCAGCTACTGAGCAACTGAGTGGTGTCATAAGGATGCTGGAGGAGGGCCTTACCAATCACAATCTCCCCTCTTACAACCAATCTAAGTCTCCTTGAGGCTAGATACAACTAATCTGGAAACAAAGAAATTGCCAGCTCCAAACCCAGCCTGCTTTCTTAATTGTCACTGAAAGAGACAGACAGGCTCAGGACCAGCAGCTGCCTACCTCACCTTCCCATGTTAACAATCACATACAGGGTACAAAGGATGGGGAAGCCCAAGTCTGTCTTATACACAAGTCAGCTTGTGACTATTTTCCTTATTTACTATTAAAGAAAGCCAGAAGCAACATAGTAAAGAGGCTGACATGTGGTCACATAGCTGGAATTTGTTTTGTACATGCAGAAAATGGTTAATTCTGGTAGCTGAGAAAAGTTTTTCCCCCCTTCTATAGAATTACTCCTCCCTAAACTCAAAAACTATACACAGACAGAATGATAGGCAATAAGAGATGATCTTCCTCCTTCCCTTAGGGATGTGCCACCCTAAGGGAAGGATGAACCTGGCAGAGATGCGCTAACTTTACTGATGTGCTAAGACATAGCTGCCACATAGTCTAAATTAGGCCTGACAAGCTATAAGGCAGGCCTAAGGAATCACAAATTTGCTGACAAATCTCAGTTCTACAATCATGTCAAACACCATTTTTAATTAGCAAAAATTTGAGTATAAAAAGCCAATAAACAAACTCCTTAGAACTATTCAGCTAAACAGTTAAGTTTTCAGCCTACACCTCCAACAGCTATGGGGCTATATCTATTTCAGGACTAAATGATTAAAAATTCTTCATCAAAGCAATCTACACATTTACTGCCATCCCATGTAACCCTGGTTGAAAGTCACAGCTTTCAGATTTAGGACAAATGGAGGCCATGAATTAGTATCTGTTTATATAGCCCCCAGGCCAATCTACTGATTGCGTTAGTCCTGCCTTTATCTCTATGCCCAAGGGAAGACAAGATGCCATAAACTGAGAATTCTCCTTGGGAAACCCAAAATTTGAAAATTCATGGGGAATAGAACATCTTATACCAAAAAGGAAATTAAATGGCATACTGTTGATCAAACATCCTCTTTAGTTCTTAGTGACTTCTTCTGAGATAGGTCTGAAGGCAAACCCAGAACTGAAGTATTCTCTTGACTTAGACCCCTATTTCCTAAGGTTTTGGATATATATACCTAGCCAGCATCTCAATCTCAGTGACTGAGACTAAATGAAGGACCCCAAAGAGGAGGGCATTATTCTACAGGATTCTCCATATATTAAAAATAATACCAGGTACTGAGTTATAGGAAGCCAGCTAATGTACAAAGGGAAAGAGTGGGTTTGTGCGATCTACCCTTGTTAAGGTATCTCTGACAGAGAAGCATGGGAAGAAAAAAGGGAAACACTCAAGTAGACGAATCCAGACAGCAGCCATACATAGCTAGAAAGCAAAGAACACTGACAGTAACCTACTGTCAGTGTTGGCATTGATGTTTCAAGCCCCAGGCTGCCAGTTTACTCATACCAGAATCCTAGGCAGAGATGATTTCTCTCCACATATGGTAATTCTCCACCCAGTGACAGAATCTTCTGCAAAATTCTTTGTCCTTATGCCACACAGTCATTAAGTCTGATGAATGTTACCTTCCTACCTACCAAATATGCTTCCCTTGCTACAACCCTAAGTTCATTATTTCTCACTTAACTACTGCAAAACATTCATTCTCCCTAATTACCCTTCCTCCAAAAGCACCTCCCTCTTACTCTCCCTTCCCCCTAGTCTATTCTATACAATTTCTAGAAAGATATTTCTAAAATATAAATACATTTTTGTCAATTGTCTTCTGCAAATCCTCCAGTTACTGCATCCAAGAAAAAGTCCAAATTTTACAATATATTATCAAAGTTCTTCCTTGACCTGTGTATAGCTAGAAGATCCAGTTTCCCAATATTCCAAATTCGGCCAAAACAAACCCCTTCAACTGAACATACCACCCTATCCTTCCTATTTCCAGATGGCACTACCTAGATACCATCAGAGAGTCAGTGAGAGGATGGTAAGGAAGGAAATTAAAAACGTTGTCAAGTACTTTGTCAGAAAACAAAACTTGGAACCAAAGCACCAAAAACTACTTTGGTACCAGTAATGGCTTGAAATGCAAAACAGTATGAATCTTTGGATCCCCCCAAAAGTATATATGTTGATATCTTAACCCTCAACATGATGGTATCAAGAGGTAGAGTCATTTGGAGTGATGAGGTCATGAGGGCAGAGCTCTCATGAATGGGATTAGTATTCTTATAAATAGGTCCAAGGTGGGGCCGGGGATACACTTCATCAGAACAGCACCTGCCTGGCAAGCACAAGGTCCTGAGTTTGATTCCCAGCACCCACTCCCCAAAAAACAACAGGCCCAAGGGAGCTCTTTTAGCCCTTGTACCATATGAAATACAGTGAGAAGGCACCATCTGTGAACTAGAACATGGACCCTCACCAGACATTGACCTTGAATCTCCAAGCTTCCCACACTAGAAAAAAGACATAAGGAAAAGACAGCCATCTATAAGCCAAAGGGGAGGACTACAACAGACCCTTTCCCCACATCCCTCAGAAAGAACCAACCCTGCCAACACCTTAATTTTAAACATGTAGCCTCCAGAACTGTAAGGCAAGATACTTCTGATGTTTAATCTACCCAGTCTGTGATAATTTGTTATGGCAGGTTAACAGACTAAAACAGAACATTTCATAATTACTACTCCTACAAAAATATCAAAAATAATAACAGATGAGCACCAATTAATGAATGATTAATGGATTATCCATGTCCTTAGGGAGTTCATAACCTAGTAGAGGAAACATGTACCCAAAGTATATATTCTGTACCCAAAGTATGTATTCTGAGGCAAAAACATGTTATATGCTTAAGTGATTGGTAGTGTTGTTGTTGTCGCTGCTGCCATTGTTACTAGGTAGTTCAGGCCAGCACTGAAGTCAGTATGTAGCACATAACTGAGGCTGGTCTTGAAAGCAATCCTCCTACCTCAGTTTCCCAAATGCTGGGATTACAGGTGCGAACCCCCTACACACAATTGGTGCCATTTACTGAGAAAAACATAGAAAAGGAGGTAAAAGAGAAAAAAGAGCACAAGTGAAAAGGCTGTATGAGATGCCTGTGACTATGATTGTCGAGGTGGCAATATCTATGAGCAATTGAGTACACGTCCAGAGCTCATGAAAGAAGGCTGAGGTAGAGATTACAATTTGGGATTCATCAGTTACAGGTAAAAACAGGAGTGAGATTATATAGAGAAAAGAATAAAGTAGAAAACAGAGTCTGGGGATTGCCACATTTTCAGGAGTAAGCAAAGGAAGAGAAATCTCGTGAAAGAAACAAAAGATGAAGTTGTCAAAAAAAAAAAAAAGATGAAGCTGTCAGAAATAAGAAAAGATATCACAAATACCAAGAGGGAAGAGTGCTTTAGTGGAGAAACTAGCCAGCAGTTTTTATCTGACCCGTCACAAAAAAAGCTCAAGGATGTTAATTTTCATCTAGAATGCCTTTTCTAACTTGTCATCTTTCACTATGTCAGAATGTCCTCAGGTATGCACTGAATAAACACATTTCCTTAATATGCTTGAAGATAATAACAAGTAAAGGGAAATGAAACTCTAAGGAATTGGGCCACAACGTTCCTCCTTCCTTTGACTTCAAGAAATCTTATTTTACATATTACAGCTACATGTCAGCAAATTCCCTTTTTGCAATTGGTAGTAGATCTCAACTGCATTGGTTTCTTTGTTAGTTTTTTCTTTTCTTTTCTTTTCTTTTCTTTTTGCAGTACTGGTTATTGAACTCTCAACCTTGCTCCTGCCAGGCAGACACTTAAGCCACTGAGCCAAACTCCCAGCCCTGTTTTAGAGGCAGGGTCACACTACATAGTTCAGGCCAGCTTTGCTCACGTTGTAGTCAACTGCATTGTTTACAAAAATAAAATGACCTGTCATCTGCAAGGAGTGGTGGATCTCTTTTAGCTACAATGTGCTTGTTAACAAGTTATCCCTTGATTTCCATTTTTCTAAGCTCATGTTACTTTATTTCTTGAACACCTATGATACCTAATGATGACTGCTACTTAGTATCCTCTGGGAATTCCTCTGACAAATCTTCTCTGAACACCATAACCCAAAGTACTTGCTCTCTACTTTTGAAGTCTTACAGCAACTATTTTCTGTTACAAATGTTAGTGATTTCTTTTGTAATCAATTATTTATGGTCTTGTAATACCGCTCAATATTTTAAAGTGTTCATTCTACAAAACTTTGCTGAGTGTCTACTAAGTATCAGAGACTCTGTTTGGAACTGGCAGTCACTTTTGGGCTAAAGTGCAATTTAGAAACCATTAAAGCCTGTACATATGCAAAGAAAATGCAAGTAGAAAGCAGAGACAACAAGAAAACATGTGGCTAGGAATAGGCTCTCTGAATCCTTCTGAACTGTTTTGCTACCTACATGTATTAGGCTCCCAAGGCACGTAAAGAAACTAAGACGCTCCAAGTGAATAAATATCCACTCTTAATTCTTAAGACTCTAGACTCAAAGCCTTACCTGGACTGTGTTGACAAACCAGGTTGAACCAAAATATCTCTTTATAGGTTACATAAGCAAAAATAAATAAATGGGACATCAAACTAAAGTTTCTATATAGCAAAGGAAAATATAAACAAAATGAAAAGGCAATCTCAAAACTGGAGAAATATTTGTATAGCCATGTAGAGTGGTACCTTGGTTCATGAACTTAATTCTTTCCAGGATTCTGGTTGCAGAATTTGTTCCATGATCCTGGCTGCAACTGAACTGCAAGCATAGTGTATACATGGAATGAATTCTGTGACCAGAATCATGGAAATAATTAAGTATGTGAATCAAGGTACTACTATATTTGATAAGGGGTTACTGGTGT
This sequence comes from Dasyprocta punctata, assembly GCA_004363535.1. Classification (NCBI taxonomy): domain Eukaryota; kingdom Metazoa; phylum Chordata; class Mammalia; order Rodentia; family Dasyproctidae; genus Dasyprocta; species Dasyprocta punctata. The sequence goes on from RJWM01013639.1 coordinate 46,094, forward strand.
GCGCCACCATTCCTGGATCTAAATTTATTAATAACTCTTACAACTCAATAGCAGAAAAACAACCCAATTTAAAATGAGCAAATATCCTGAACAGACATTTCTCAAAAAAAAAAAAAAGATATAAGTAAATCCAAAAGGCATATGGAAAGGTGTTCAGTATCACTAACCACTGGGGGGAAAAAAAAGCCATTAAGACAGCTATAATCAAAAAGACAAGAAAGAAGCTGAGAGTGGTGGCACATGCCTGTAAACCCAGCACTTGAAAGGTCAAGGCAAGCGGACCACTGTGAGTTTGAGGCCAGCCTGGGCTACACAGTGAGATCAAGGGCAGACTTAACTACACAGAGAGACCTTGCCTCAAAAAGAAACAAAAAAAGACAAGAGACAACAAAAGCTGGAGAGGATGTACTGAAAAAGGTAACCCTAGCACATCGTTGGTAGGAATGTAGATTGATATGACTATTATGAAAAACACTATAGAAGTACCTAAAGAAATAGAATTACCATATGACTGAGCAATCTTCTTTTGGGTATATATGCAAAGAAAATGAAAGTGTCTTACCTCATAAAGATACAGCATCTGCATTACCAGGTTGGTTGCAGGATTATTCACTGTAGTCAAGATATGAAAACAACCTACATGCTCACTGATGGGCAAAGAAAATGTGTTGTGAATGTGTACACGTGCACTAGCACACATGTGTACACATATGATGGAATAAAGAAGTTTTTAAAGGACCTGCACACAAAAGGAAACAGAGGAGAGACTGATAAACAGTCTACAATTTGACTCCCTGAGTTCACTTTCTTAACTGAAGAGGTAAACTTTCCCCAACACAAAAAGACAAAGTACAAAGTAGGTTTCCCAACCTGACTTTTTATGCTCCTGTTTATTCCATCTGATAGCTTCTGCCTCCATCACAACAGTCCACTTTGGTCCCAGGCATTCTTCAGGAACTCCTAAAGAGGAAGTGACTGACATCAAAGAGACAGAAAAGATGTACAAGAATTTCTAGGTACTGGTTTAGATGGAAATCAAGGAAGGTTTCATAAAGAAGCTTGAATTGAAGACTGGATAAATTTGGATATGTGCAAATAGAAAAGAAGGGGCACTCAAGGCAGAAAAACAGGATGAGCAAAGATGAATAGAAGAAAAAAGTTTGAAATGTTGTTGGAAAAGAAAGGAAATTAATATTTACTGAGTGGAACAACATGCTAAGTCTTGCTCTACATGTATTATCTTAGTTAGTTGACTAGAATGATACCCATTCAGACAGGAGAAAACTAAATTCCCAAAAGGGTAGATGGCTTGACTAAACCAAAGATTATAGATGCAATAAGTGGTAGAAAACTATATTTTAAATTCAGAGTCTGGCTGATTTCAAGGGTCAAATTCTTCTAGCTTCTCTGGGTTGATAAAGGTTAGAAAAGTAGATTGAGCATGGAAAACAGGCTATAAAACTGAGACTATACTGTAATTACCAGCAGAAACAAAAGCTAATTTTTTAAAAGGAAAACTGGCATTCACTCATACACTCACCATATTTACTAAGAGCTTTCTGGGTGCCAGAGATTGGAGAACTCAGCTCCTATCTGTATTTAAGTGCTATTTCACTTAGCTTTTATTTAAACTTTTTACCAAAATATAAAATACATATTTAAAAAGTAACCTTTATAACACTGTCAAAAAAAAAAAAAAAACACCCAGATCAAGAAACAGTATCACCAGAAGTTCAGAAGTTTTTTCAAAGGTAATCACTATCCAGATGTCTAACACCACAGATTACTTTTGCCTATGTTTCAACTTAATGTAAAAGGAGTCAGACAGTATATATTCTTTCAAAAATACATAATCCTGGGGGGAAATGCTCACATAATTCCAGGACAATATAATACACATCAAAACTGATTATGTAGGAAATGCTACAGAAAAAACAAAAATAAGTATCTAGCTACCTGGGACTTTAGGGAAGGCATCAAGGGATGTGACAGCTAAGCTGAGCCCTGGGTGTAAGTGGCAGGCATGACTGGTACTCTGTCTATAAGATAAAATTTACAGTAGATATACAATGGACTCTAAGAAAAACAAATAAAAGCAAGGAGGTTAAAACTATAATCTAAGACTCAGAGAACCTGCACACAAAGGGCAACAGATGAGAACAGTCTAATAAAAGAAACCATAGGGAAAAAAACAGCAAGATCTGGCAAATGATTGAAGTGGGAGGCAGGAGAGAAGGAAATGAAGAGTGACACCATGATTTTGAGTAGGTGTCTAGCAGAATGATAGTGACATTACTACAAATAGAAAACAAGGGAAGTTATTACTACAGGCATAGGAGGGAAGTTTTAAACACTGAAGAATTGTGGTGAATCTAACTAATAGAAAAGTAGTCTTGAAGGATAGAGCTTAAGGAAAAAGGAAAGAATAAATGTACAACTTTGGGAGTCACTGGCCTAGTAAATCTTGTTGAAAGTCTATTGGATGCATCACACAATATCTACTATACGGTAGTTGCTCAAATAAAGATTCCAAAGGTTAGAGGCTGAGACACAGATCTGAGATTAAGAGAGATAAGGAACTGGGGTGCAGTTCAGTGGTAAAGCAGCATGCTTAGCATGTGCAAGGCACTGGGGTAGATTGTGAGGGGTGAGGGAGACCTAATAGGACAACTGTAGAAAGACAGGCACAGAAAAGAAGCTAGGCAGTATGAGAAAAAAGAAAACAGAATGTGGCGATTCTAAGAATAATGGAAAACAAAATAGTAAATTATAAGAAGGAGTCTTTTTTTTATACAGAATGCTGAAAAGAAAATGAGAATAAAACAAGAGAGTAGGAAATAAAATACTTAACTGTCAATGACTGCTCTCTGCCCTCTGGGTTATAAGCTCCTGAAGGATTTAAAAAAAAAAAAAAAAAAAAAAAAAGTAGTCCCAATAACACTTAGTAGTATCCACTTCTTAGCTTGATTTAAAATGAAATAACTATATTAGTTGCTTCCCTTTTGGATAACTTTGGCAAAAAGATTTTCCTCCTGCAGAGGAACAGAGCTCCCCCCAGCCAATGTCAAATGTTCTCATTGGGTAGATGGTCAAACAAACAGCAGGACTCAGATAATGTGGTAGAAAGCCAGACAGTCTGCTTTGCTTGTTATTTGGAAGCAAGTACTTTTGTACAGAGCTCTCAATCTCACTGACTCCATTAGAGTTAATTAAATACCTCCCTTTATTGATACTGTGCCCAGAAAATACTACCAGCCAAAGCTAAGGCCTGTTACCACTATCTGATACCCTCCTCTGACTACATACAGGTTCATGGTATCATAGTATCCTCCAGAGGTAAAAGAGGCAGAAGGACTTTGTTCATATTTAAAAGATTTAAAGTTTAATTCCTAAAGAAATCACCAAAGTACTCTTCTCCATGATTTTCCTTGGCATATCCAAGCCACCAGGGGACTGAACATAGTGCTTTGCATTTAGCTGTATTCCCCAGTCCCAGTACCTTTTTGAGATAGGGTTTGCTAAGTAGCTAAAGTATCCAAGCTAGGCTCAAATTAGTAATCCTCCTGCCTCAGCTCTTAGAGTGCTAGGATTACAGGCGTGTACCACCATGCATGGCTATAGCATTACTATTCTTGCACTTTGGTGCCATTATTAAGTAAAATAAGGGATATTAGAATAGAAGCAGTGCAATGCCATAGCTGGCAGATGACTATTAAGTGACTAATGGTTGAGTAGTATATACAACATGGATACATTAAACACAAGGATGATTCACATCCTGGGAGAACAGAGCGAGAAGATACAAGATTTATCATGAAACTCAGAATAGTATGTAATTTAAAACATGATTTACTTATTTCTGGAGTTTTTCATGTAACATTTTCAGATTGAGGTTGATTATGAGTAACTTAAACTATAGATCCAAAACAAGTGGTGAAGAGTTAAATAGATTTAGATTTGAATCACAGCTCTTTTACTGGATTTCCCCTCTAGCTGGGTGACTCTGGACAAGTTTCTACCTTTCCAAACATTCAGTTCCCTACTCTATAAATGGTCCTAAAAACATAGACTCGTTCATGGAATTGTTGTAAGGAATTTCACTGAGTAATACACATAAAACACCTGGCATAATGCCAGAGGACATAGTAGCAGTCAATAAATGCAGTTACTATGATAATAACAATTATTATGGCCATAGTTGAGATCAAAAGAACAACTATGATATAGATACCAGAGATCAAAAGAACAACTATGATATAAATATCCGAGGCTTCAATGAGTGAAGTTATGGGATAGTTGTAATCTTCTTACAATAAAGAATGAACAGGTGAAGTAGGGATCTAGGAATGGTTTGGAAGTGGCAGAGGAAGTCAGAGACAATCAATTCTTACTCCTAATCCAGTAATCCATGAAGCATACAAAAAGTCTTCACCATAGAAAGCTTCAGAGAATAGCCACTTTTCAGACAAGGTGAGAATGCAGAGAATGTATTGGGTCTACTCTCAGATATCAGGTAAAGAGTCCTCTGTTTGCTGTTTGCTGGAGGGACCTGTTAGGAGTAAGGGGTGTCACAGCATCCAAGGCTGTAGCAAAGGCCCTTGTCCAGGGGAGGCCTCTCAGGTTCATGAAACAGTAGCAGGGCCTAATCTTGGGAAGTGCCTACCATGAGTTGGAAAGGGGTGCCAAAAATTGTGGTTAAGGGAGGTCTTGAAATATTCAGGCCTATGGGCAGAATTTGTACTACAACAATACTAGGAACAACTTAAAAATTCACCAATAGGAGACAGAGTATACATATATTATAATACATCCAAAGAAATACTATGTAGCTATTTTTAAAAGCAGTAGCTCTCTCTGTTGGTAGAAAAATTCCATAGCTGTTAATATAGAAGTAGCTATTCTTGTACTAATAAGCAAAGATCCCCAAGGTACAGAAGTAAATTAAAAACACAAAGAAAAGGTCAACGTGTGTAATACACACATACACACATTTGAACAGACATTTTTGTAGACCAATGGACTATCTGGACTAATTCACAAGACACAGATATCAACGTGATGTAGGAAAGGGGACTAGATGCCCAGGAATCTGAAGAGGGAAACTTCGTATGAGACATACCATTTTTGTTTAGTTTCATAGTTTTACATTTTTTTTCTTATTTAAAACATTCTCTTTTTGTCTGTGGTACCAGAGATTCAAGCCAGGACCTTGCACTGAGCCAAATGCACTAATCCATTTTTATTTTGGAACAGGGTCTTGCTAAGTTTCCCAGGCTTACCTTGAATTTGCAATGTTCCTGCCTTAGTCTCCCAAGTAGTTGGGATTACAAGCAAGTGTCACTGTGCTAGGATCTTTTTTTTTTTTTTTTTTTTTTGCGGCACCAGAGATCGAACTCACAACCTCACGCCTGCCAGACAGGCGCGTAAGCCACTGAGCCAAACTCCCGGCCCTAGTTTTTGAGGCAGGGTCACACTATGTAGCTCAGGTCGGCCTTGTGCTCGCGTTGTAGCCCAAGCTGGCCTCGAACTCACAACGCTCCTCCTACCTCAGCCTCCCGAGTGCTGGGATTAAAGGTGTGCGCCACCACACCCGGCTTGTGCTAGGATCTTTGTGTAATATCATCTAACAGCAATGGTAGTGTGAATGCTGAAAGTCTGTGAGAAAAAGGAGGGATCAGAAATTGGTAGTCTCCATGAGGGCAAGTGCTGAAGTATGAGAAGTATGATCAGGGAAAGTCCTGGAGTTTGAGATTACAGAAAGAGTATTTTCCTGGTGCTGCTTACTCTTAGAGGTGGAGTCCTCTCTGCTTTGACCTTAATCATTTTCTCCACCAAAGGTTTCTTTTTTTCAGGGCTTCAATTACAGAATAAAAGGAAAGTCTTTTGGCGGGGGATAAGAATCACAAGCAAGACCAGAACTTTGCAGAAGAGAGCTGATTCACTCTGTCTCTGTGATTGCTCCTGAGAAAATGCTCTGAGACTGACCCAGCTGCAATCTTGGATCTCCTGGGACTACTGCATTTAAACTCAAGCTTTGCATTCTATTTGCACAGTTGGGTGTCTGCTTACCAAGGCTCTCCTTCCTCAGCTTTCCTCAAAAGCCCAAGAACTCCTGTCAAACCTTCCTTATGACCCCTCTCTATGCATTCTCTCTAACCATCCCTTCCACTTGGAACACTCACCCCGCTGTTGCCACCACGAGTTCCATTTCTAGAGCTAAAAGTCTCACCTCCTCCCCCAGATTTTTCTGCAGCTAAGCCAAATAAGGTACAGATTCATATCCATTTCCACCCGCACTACCAACATTATTGCCTCATCAGCATTAACAATGTCATCAAACAATTATTAAGTGCACATGGCCAGGTACTCAGCCAGAGGATACAGACATGACCCTGCATAATTTCTTCCTCAAATAGTCTACAATCTTATAGGAATGACATAAGTGTGGTCAGGTTTCTATGGTAGTTCTCAAAGTCTATTTAAATGCAATATTAGCTAAGTAAGTGTAAATAAATATAAACTTAAGGAAAATATTCAAATCATAAGTAATCAGAGAAATGCAAACTGAAACAATGGGATACCATCCATTGGTCACATTTTTCTAAAATTATAACACTTACTATTGGGACAGCAC